>PVIY010057220.1:0-12987 GCA_004026745.1 Myrmecophaga tridactyla
TTTACAATATATTTAAAATTTCTCAGTTCAATTTAGCTTAAATGTTATTTTCTTATTTAAAAGTCTTGCATTTGTCATTTCTATGAGGATTTAGATTATTTTGTATCTTGCTGCTTTTTAAATTCTTCAAACATTTTTATCCCTTTATTGTGATTGTTTTATACCGTGCTCTGGTTCAAGTATATTTTAATTCAAATATAAACTTCTTTAAGCCAAGAATTAGTTTTTTTCTGTTTATGACAGCACTTATTAACAGAAATATTCTGATTGATACAAATAAATCTAGTATAAATTCAACTTCTTTCACATACTGAAGTAAAAATGTCCAAGTAATCAAAAGACAGATTCTTTGAAATTTAGTAAAGTTATAAAACATCCATTTTTAAATAAACTTCATCATTTAATAGTTAATATAAATAATTAAAATTATTAACACAACAGCTAATAAACAGGCATTAAATACTTAACAAACCAAATATATTAGCTAATAATTAAACAGCCATGAAACACTTATCACTCTAATTTAGAAGTGATTGGAGGATTCCTTAGCATTAAGGGAGTTTTATGAGGGGTAGAAGGCTTAGACGTTTTCTTATGAAGGAGATGAAATGATAAAGTAGCACAGAGAAGACTGAGATTTTTTCATTAATTTTAAATTTTTAAAAAAATACAACAAACAAGCATTCTTAAATTATGATCATTCCATTCACATATATAATCAGTAATTTACAGTATCATCACATAGTTGCATATTCATCATTATAATTTTTTAGAACATTGCATCAATTCAGAAAAAGAAATAATAAGACAAAAGAAAAAAATTCATGCATACCATACCCCTTATCCCTCCCTTTCATTGATCACTAGCCTTTCAATCTAAATTTATTTTAACATTTGTTCCCCCTATTATTTATTTTTATTCCATGTGTTTTACTCATTTGTTGATAAGGTAGATAAAAGGAGCATCAGAAACAAGGTTTTCACAATCACACAATCACATTGTGAAAGTTGTATCATTATACAATCAACTTCAAGAAACATGATTATTGGAACACAGCACTACATTTTCAGGCAGTTCCTTCTAGCCTCTCCATTACATCTTGACTAACAGGGTGATATCTATTTAATGCATCAGAATAACCTCCAGGAAAACCTTTCAACTTTGTTTGGAATCTGTCAGCCATTGACACTTTATTTTGTCTCATTTCACTCTTCCCCTTTTGGTCAAGAAGGTTTTCTCAATCCTTTAATGCTGAGTCTCAGTTCATTCTAGGGGTTTTCTCAATCCTTTGATGCCTAGTCTCAGCTCATTGTAGGATTTCTGTCCCACATTGCCAGGTAGGTCCACACCCCTGGGAGTCATGTCCCACATAGGGGGAGGGCAGCGAGTTTGCTTGTTGTGTTAGCCAGAGAGAAGAGAGGCCACATCTGAGCAAAAAAAGTTCTCTTGGGGATAAATCTTAGGTCTAATTTTAAACAGACTTGACCTATCCTTTGTGGGGTTAACTTTCCTATGAACAAATCCCAAGATTGGGGCTCAGCCTATTGCTTTGGTTGTCTGCACTGCTTGTGAGAATATCAAGAATTGAGAGTATGAGGCTGCACACCATTTTGCCATTGCACTGAATGAAATTATTAATTTTAGTGAGGGTTTGCTAATTGAGAGTGCCATCCTGTGGCCAACATTATTGTTGCTCTAAAGGATATTGTAGCCAAGCAAAATTGCAGAGAAAAATAAATTTCTTTGGTTTTATTTTCTTTTTTGATTGGAGTCTAAATTTCAATTAAAATGAAGGGGGTTGCTACATACTAGTGATTTTACTTGAAGGAGGCTTATGAAGATCTGCTCATGGAGATTTATATTTAACTGCTCCCTTTGTAGCTAATGGTTACCAGCTCCATTGAAGGTTTACAGTCTTCCTGGAGACTTGTATCTAGGGATGTGCTGACTCTTTTGGGGCTCTGTGCATAGGTGGTTTATGGACATCTGCTCATGGAGACTTATGTTTATTGGATCCCTTCAAGGCTAATGATTATTAGCTCCTTTGGTGGCTTATGGGCAGGTGTAGGTTTAAGTGAAACTGCCCACATCCTTGATCCAGTAACAACAACAAAGCAGGCATCCCTGGTTTGTTGTGAGGGACCAGGAGAGAACATGCAATATTTCCCTCAAGGCATTCCCCAGGCTACTTTGAGTGCTGTATGGGGAAAAATGCCCTTGGAGCTGGAGATTTTTGTCTGAGATCAGATTTTTTGGCCAGGTATGCTAAGGTGGGCTAAGGTGTCACTGGGACACTGGGCAAAACTCTCAAGGGGAGGATCTGGGCAAGAAGGCATCACTTACCTAGGGTTGAATTAGTTATAAGTGTTTGAGTGCCATGGAGGTGAGAACAGGCATAATGTTTTGATGGTCTAAGCTGGTGAAGTAAATTCATCAATTGCATGGAAACCTGAACAACTGTGCTGGTTCAGGGAACATAGTGACTGGGAGGCTGTTTCCATCACCCTGAGGGGCCAGAAACTCAAATCTCAGTCTAACCTCCATTCCTGGGCTTCAAGACCATTATATTAAGGCAAGGATCATTAAAGATTCTGCACAAGACAATGAGACAAAGCATATAAGAGTTATTGAGGGGATAAAGTAGGGAGAGAGCAGTGGGAAAGCAGACAGGTGGGAGCCAGTGAAACCTGCCAGCAAATGGAAAGAAAAATGGCTCTGGTTCTTTGTTCTGGGAGCTGTGTTTTAAAGGTAAAGTGACACCAGGAGGGGAGGGTGACTATTAGGTGGTGTGTTGTCCCTTAATTGAATGGGGGATTGTTGACTTAGGGTTTGATAGATTGCTGAGGTATTGACAAATTATTCTTCTTTGATGTGCAGCTGCATGTATCAGGCAGGGTTAGACACTGGTAGGGGAGGGTGTTATCAGCAGAAACAGATTATGATCATATTTTCCTTGTCTGGGATGTCTTCATTTACCTAGAGGATACAACACCAACTAGTATGGCAATTGGTTCATATCTGGATCCTTGGACCTGCCAAAGTCACTGAGGAAGGGGACTGAGGGTGCTCTGCCTCAAGAAGTCCTTTTGTTCTTAGAATTCTTTTTCTGAGACCTAACATATATCATCAAACATTTCAAGATTTTGTTGTCCAAAAAGTGAATATATGTATAATTATATTTTGACTTTATTTCCTTAGTTATGAGTGAGAATACTTGAGATGTTTATAGGTCACTTGTTTGTGAGTAATTTGTTTTCCTGTGAACTGCCTCTTGAAAACATCATTTATATTTTATAGCTATTTCTAGTTGATCAAAAAGCACTTAGACTTCCAAATGTCATCTGGAATTTTTCTAAATAGCGTCATTATTCTTTCAATTTTGTAAGTAATGTTTCTTTGAATATAGATTTCTTATAATAGGCCATCAAATTTATTCATTTTGTTTCAAAGTTTCTGATAATTGCAACTTGCCTGTTGAGATATATCAAAATGAATATGACCAGAATTTTTTTTAAAAAAACTGTCTTCTTTTCTTATAGTGTTGTATGTTTTCAGTCATTTTTTTCTATACCAAACTAAAATATCAAAATAGGATTAACAATTAAAATTTAGCATCAGTGTGTGAGAAGGCACCAAACATAATGAATTGTATTCTTTTACATGAATGATTTTCTATTCCAATCATTGTTGGAGAATCACCTCCATGGTGACTTTAATAGTTTTACTAAGACATTTAGTACTTTGCAGGCTTCTTTCTGGCTATTAACCATTTGATTTATCTATTGCCTCCCAGTCAACTTTCTTTTCTCTCTTTTTTGTCCCCTACTGATACCGCATTCTTACTTATTAAAGTTTTGTTTTCAATATCTACAGCTTCCTCTTTATTAATAGCATTTAACCCTTTCCACTCAGACCAAAAGGCAAAATCAATACTGATACAGACATAAAAAGGGACAAAAGTTAAATAATATTTTTTCCTCATATAATGAAGAACCCAGACATGTTATAACTCAAAATCAAGTCAACAACTCAAATTTATATGGACTAAATGCATGTTGAGATGGCTTGCAAATGGAGCAAAGCAGGTTTTTGCACTGTGGGAAAGGAAGACAATTAAATCTCTAACAGATAGGGCAAAATTGCCTACAAACTACAGAGGAGGGAAAATAGCTGAAACCCAAAGAATAGGTCTAGAATCTGATAAGCAGAAAGGTGTGCCATATAAGGGGGTGCATAAGTTTCATTGGAAAACATATTTTTTCTATATTACTCATAACAGTTTGCTCTTTTGAAGCATGAACAGATAAATACAAATGAAAAAATATTTATATAAATTTTCCCTTTTAAAAAGAAGGAGGAGAATCACTTTGCCCCTCTCTTCCTTAGAGCATTTTAAAAATTTGCAATTTTAAATCCTCTTTATGCACTTTTGAGATATATGTATATTACTTCAAAAGCTAAATAATATTTTTGTCAATTTTAAAACCCAGAAATTTCCTGATCACAATTACTTGAGTGCCATTTCTTTGAAATGTAAATCATGAAAGAAGTTAGTACCTTTATCTCCCCTTTCCATGGAGTTTAATTTAGATGTCTGGTTTCAAGTTGTAACTAGATACCTGCCATAGAGATATGAGAAGTTTTATTATTTCTTTGGATAAAAACAATTAATAAACACAAGGGCCACTCCATCCAAGTTTCAGGGGAATTTACCAGGAATGTTGGGCAATGAATGGTGTTGTCAAAGCAAGTCTTCTTATTTGAGGTCTAGTTATTATTTATCCTGTGAATATGGATGTGATAGGCTGGATGTGATTAGCCATCTAAAAAATGAATATCTGATAATTATGCATTCTATGCAATTTCCCTAGCAGATTGCCTGTGGTGTACTACATTCTGGTTTAAGGCTTGTTCAATAAAACAAAAGTATTTCTTTTCTACCTTTGTGTTATCAGAAAAAGTCAGTGGACTCTTTACCTGACGCACTCAATGGGCAATTCCTGAGACACTGGGGTTTCAAAGACAGAAAGAGCTTATTATTAGGCATGAAGTAGGAGAGCAGTTGGCATATCACCCCAAAATATGTATCCCTGAGTTTAGGGCATTTAAGGTTTTATGGATTTGAGCAAGGGGAGATGAGCTTATTACAATTTCCAATAGCAATTTCTAAGTGGGTAAGGAGACAGTGTTATTATTATCATTTCAAAAGAAGAATTTAGAAAGGAGGGGAGGCTGGTTTTCATTTCAATACTAAAGGTGTAAGCTGAAAGGAAGGGAAATAGTTAACTTTCAAATAGCAGAATCTAGTCAACACAACTTACAAATATAAGGGGTTGGAGCAAGTTAATGGCTGACTTCAAAATCATCATTAACATTAGCATTTGGGCCTTTACCCTACAAGTTGTATTAAGAAAATGACCAGAAAAAGGGAATAACTTCTCTGACAATCACAAAGGCACAAAATAAGGGACTTTACAATCATTCAGCTATCAGGGCAGCTGAATTATAGCTTAAGGATTATTATAGTTTAAGTTTCTAGGTTTAAACAGTGAATAGGAGTGGGCAGCAGTAATTTCTGGAGCCTGCTTCTGTGTAAAAAAAACAAAAAACCAAAAAACTCAGCAGCCTCTACTAACACCAGTTCTTAAGAAAAAAAGAAATACTTTAGGGCAGTGTGACAGTGGCTCAGTAGGCAGCATTCTCACCTGTAGTGCCCAAGACCCAGGTTTGATTCCTGGTGCCTGCCCATGCAAAGAAGGTGGAATTATTATGTCTACTCTATAAGGAGATTGTCTGAGAAGGGAAGGAAGCTGTGAAGCAGTATAAAATTGAGGATGTGGGGAGGATGGTGATGTCAAAATTTCCGTTTCTTCTTAAGAATTGGGGCAAAAAACAAACAAAACATGTTTCTACATTTCCATGGGAAATAGTTAGTAAGGCACATTTAGGTTCTCTGTGGGTATAATGACGGAGTAGAAGAGAGATAATAAGATCAATAATACATGGAGAATAAAATAAAATATTGATGGATATGATCTAATAACTGTTTAAATTGAATTACAGAGCATAAATCAATTAAAGCATTTAAATCACAATAAGAGGGAAAATGCTGGTAGGTATCTCTAATGCAAATAAAGCTCCCATAAATCAGGGAAAATATTAACTCCCCCTTGCCCCAAAACACAAACTCTAGGAAGATAGAGTCTTACTGACTCCTTGTTTTCAGTGGCTGGTGATCATTAAATTCTCATTAATTACTTTTCCTTTTTGCATGGGCAGGCACCAGAAATTGAACACAGGTTTTCTGAATGGCAGGTGAGAATTCTGCTACTGAACCACCATCACACCACCCTCTCATTAATTACTTTTGACTGTATGAATAAAGCAATGAAGAAATATGCAAAACCTTGATTGACATTCAAGTATGTGTAACCACTGGTGCAAAGCATCTAGAAGACAGAGAATGACTTAGAAGTGGTAGGGAAAGAGCTATGTCACTAATGAAACAGGAAACAAAAAGGAGCAAGGCTCTTGTGGAAATTGGCCTTATGCAGCATGAGGGACACTACCTATTTTGTAATGGAAGGAAAGAATGAACGCATAGCTACAGAAAAATACAATAAAATCCATCATCCAAGGAGGGCTTATTCATCTCAGCACTTTAAATTTTATATTTAGATTATTTTATTGAACCTCAAAAGAAATGTATGAAGGGTATAGAGCTCATGGCAAACACTGACTTCACCTGCCAGTATCCAATTCCAACCACATGATGAGTGAAGACCGAGACTGATTTAGATGTGCTCTTTGCTGGAATATACCCTGACATTCACCGCTAACACTAGTAGAATAAAAATCAAGGACAACTAATTTTTTATTATACGTATTTGACATTTTTTCCAAGACAAAGTTGAGAACTTCTGCAAATATTGACCCATCATAATAACTACTGTGTTGTCTCTTCATTCATTTACCACTTGTTTTTAGTGTATGGCACCCAAAAACACAGATGCTATTATAGCTGTGACAAACAAATCGATACTCATTCTCACATACTCATAATTTTACCCTCTCTAACTGAAATATTCCTTATAAGAAGGAATCTAACACAAAGGCACTTAAACCTATTAAATATTATTGCTTTGATTCAAGCTCCAAATGCTGGGTTTGGGTACTATGTTAACCTGAATTGCCCAGTAAAAATACAAAGAGCCATGAGAGCCATGATATCTGTTGAATGATTTGGCTCCTTGTCTACTTATTCAATAAGAGGAGTATGGGCTGAAGAATGTATCTTTCCTCTTAGGGGCAGTAGAGTGTTTGGCAAATACTTCTAGTCAGGAGAACAAGAGAGCAGAGTTCCAGTTAAGAATATTTTAACTTATTATTTTTATAACTTTAAAGATAGGAAATCTCTTCTAATCCCCACTTTTCCCATCTGCATAAAGTATGCTTCTATCAGGCAGAATCTTATAGATGATCAAGTCAAAACAGGATTAATTAAGAGATGTACAATGGTTTCCTGAACCTCTAGAAAGTCATGCCCAAGTTGTTATTGTGGCTGACTGACCCTAAAGAGATCCCCACTGATCTGCAACTCTCAATGTCCACAATTTGCATGCTCCTCTCACTTTGAGGGTACAGGTGCAACCTGCATTTTGTTTCTAAGAATAGAATACGCAAAGGTGATAAGATACCTTTCCCATGATTAAATTTTATATGGTAAAGATAAAGGTCTTTTGCAAATGTAATTAAAATGCCTAAATCCATTGACTTAGAGATAGTGAAGATGTTGAACTGGTGGCCCTGACTTAATCACATAGAGGCTCTAAGAGGAAGGACCAGGCTTTCCCTGAGCTCAGTATAATTACCACTGGCTTTGAAGAAGCAAGCTTTCATGAATTCCATCACCACAAGAAAATGATTCTTTGAATAAACAAACTGAACTGGAAGTGTAGTCTTCTCTAGTTAAGCTTACATATGAACATGCAACCCAGCCAATAACTTGATTGCAGCCAATGAATTCCTATCCAGAGGACACATCTACACCATGCCCAGTCCTGGAACATGGAAACAGTGACATATAAATGTATATGATGCTTTAAGTCATGCTTTAAATTTGTGGTAATTTGTTACACAATAAAAGCCTAATAAACTGTCATTGTAAAACCAGTGGCTGATAAGTATCAGTGACAGGTATAAGGACACATATGCCCTAAATGTGTGGGAATAGAGCCAAAGGAATAAATACTATTAACTCAAGTCCCTTTCTTATTACCATATGAGGGGATTTTCCATTGATCAAATCAGGAGACCTGGGGAACACTTTCATTGGGACCATACAGTGCCAAAAGTACATCTCAATGGCAAACAGCATATTGTGTACAGATCACATCTTTTGTCCTTCAGAACCCTCTTTTATGCCTTGCCTGATCAAAAGTACATGTCCCCATACTGGAAGTTCTAGCTAGAGCAATTAAGCAAGAAAAAGAAATAAAAGGCATCCAAGTTGGAAAGAAGTAATACAACTTTCACTGTTTGCAGATTACATGATCCTATATTTAGAAAATCCAAAAAAAATCTATAACAAAACTACTAGAGCTATAAAATAAGTACAGCAATGTTTCAGGATCCAAGATGAACATTCAAAAATCAGTAGTATTCTTTACAATAGGTAATGAGCAATCTGATGAAGAAATCAAGGAAAAAATGCATTTACAATAGCAACAAAAAAGAATGGAATATTTAGGAATTAATTTACCCAAAGACATAAAAGACTTATACATAGAAATCTGCAAAGCATTGCTAAAAGACATCAAGGAAGACCTAAATAAACAGAAGGACATGCCATGTTCATGGATTAGGATACTAAATATAGTTAAGATGTCAATTCAACCCAAACTGATTTACAGATTCAATACCAATTGCAATTCCAACAACTTATTTTACACAAATAGAAAATTGTGACTATAGTTACAGTGACACCTGTAACTCAGAGTTAGAGTTCTGCAGCTCTGAAAGTCAATATTACTCTGTACAGCAATTGTTAAAGAAGATGAAAAAGAGATCAGACTTCAATTAGAGAAATGAATGAAATGGACCTAGTTAGGACTAAGATAAATCAGAACATGGGTAAAAAGTGATTAGACCTAATACCATAAAACTTTTAGTAGAAAATATAGGGAAATATCTTAAAGATGTTGTGGTAGGAGGTGTTTTCCCAAACTGTGCACCCAAAGTGTAAACATTGAAAGAAGAAATAAATAAATGGATCTCCTCAAAATTGAATACCTTTGCATGCCAAAGTACTTTGTCAGGATTGTAAAATCTCAATTTCTGAGTGAGACCAAAAGAAGAGAGTTTATTTGTTCCAAAATTTAAGTTTTCTTTAGTATGCTGTCCAATTTAATTTGTCTGGTCAGTTTATTTAAGCAATTTAATTACAGGAACCTAGACTAGGGAATGAGATACTGTTATTCTGTTTAGGCTCATGTTATACCCCAATACATTCCAGAGAATTTTCTGCATAAGTTAAAAATGTATTTGTAAAGTCACCTTGAGGGACTAGGGGAAAATGTGGAAATATTAAATTTCTCAACCTCAGGAATCCCTGGAACCCTTTCAAAAATTGTTGACTCCAAATTTAATAAGCCAAGCCCTCAAAATTAAGGCTTGCCCTTATAAAACTTGTTTCTCCAAGGGAGAAGCTAAACCTACATATAATTATGCCCAAGTGTCACCTACAGGGAACCTCTTTTGTTGCTCAGATGTGGCCTCTTTCTCTAAGCCAACTCTGAAAATACTCACTGACCTCCCCCTCCCCTATATGTTGTACATGACTCCAAGGGGCTTAAGTCTCCCTGACAATGTGAGACATGACTCCCAGAAGTGAGCCTAGCCCTGACATTGTGAGACTGAGAATGTCTTCTTGGCCAAAAGAGAGAAGAGAAATGAAGTAAATTAACATTTAGTGGCTATGAGATTCTAAGTGGAGTTGAAAGTTCACTTTAGAGGTTACTCTTCTGCCAACTTCATACAGATGTTGCAAATGGACACAGTATGTAGGCCCCAACCAACAGTATTCCAGAAAACCCTAAATAATACCCAGGGACCTATCTAAGATGATACAAAATTTTTCTTATCAAATTTACTTTTTTACAAAAACTTAAGGATTCCAGATGGTTCTTATGCCTGATAAGCCCTGAAATCCATAAATACCATTTTCTCCAAGAATATCAACCAGATTCCTTCCTCAACCCTATAAGGTCAACACTGCTTTCCAGCACAAAAATGTTAAAATGGTCATTGTCCAAATATCCCCCAAGATTGAAAGAATTATCAAATGAGAGGGAAGAGGTGTACCTGAGAAAATAGGATGTATCAAGTAAATTAGGATGTATCAAGTAATTATGACTCTAACTCATTATGTACTTTTTAGTTTCTAGTGTGTTAGAATAGCTGGAAGAAAATACCTAAAATTGGTGAACTGTCATCAAGTAGCCCTGATCTTTGATAGTGATTGCATGATTTATTGCTTTTATCATGTGACAGTGTGAAAGAGAATCCTTGCAATGTCAATTCATGATACAATGTATGAATAGATGAGTAATAAAACAAAGATAAAAATGTACATGTCCCCAACATGGTAGGATCATACAGAGTTTCATGAGCTACAGCATCCCCATAGTTTAATGATTTATGCAATCATATTCCCAATCATAATGTAAAATATTGACCAACACTGGTATTCTTTGTAAAAGTGAGATGTAGGGGAAAAAGAGGAAAAACAAAGAAATAATGAAACAAAGTAATATAAAAAAATCTTATCTACTTGCCACCTCTGACTGGTGATATGGTCTAAGGTGCTACCTATACCTTTAATCTTTAAACAGCCATAACGTTTTCCTTTATCTTATGCAACATCTACATTGGTGCTATTATTCCAAAGCCTCATTCCTCCAAGACTAGAGTCCTCATGGTCTACTCTTTATTTGATTGCTGATGTATGCCATTGAGCAAGGTCACTGGGTATTGAGTATTAGGTGCCCCAGTGAAGCCGCCAAGTTCTCCATATGACCATTGCATAGAAGCAGCCCTACTTCCCCTTAAAATTGGAATCAATCTCCCCATCCAGTACAGTGATCACTTTAATCCCTTCTTAGTTCAGTAGAAAGAAGAAGCCAAATAACCAGGAGTTAATCTCAGCTTTTAGTTTTACAGAAATATGAATGCTTTCCCTAGTGAAATAATTCCTCTCAAGGACACTGTGACTTCAATACTCACTGAAATCAAAATATATTTGTTGGAATCACAAACTTCACAATGTACAAGAATGAATAGGGTCACCCCTAATCAAACCTGGACCTTTACACTCTGGTCAACATCACATGTTTGCCATTGGTTTAAAGTATACTACATCAAGGAAAACAGCACCCAATTCTTGCAGCCTGTTATCTAAGAGATGGTGTTATAACTGAGCCTTCAACAAAGCATTGCACTGTTCCATCATGTCAGCTCCTTCTTTGAAAATAAAATTAAATACATGTGATCCCTCTACTATATTTTAGTGGCCATAAAATATATCCCTTGATGAGAAACAATGATAATTGACATTAGGGAGCAAATAGAGCTTTGATTTTAAAAAGTCACTCCAATGTCCCAATAGCAATGTATTCTAGCACAGTATTCTTTTCCAAAGCAGAGAAAATAATTGAAACACTTAGACCCAGAAACTGATGAAATGCTCATATTGACTTCTTTTCTCACAGAGGTCTATGTTCAAAAAGTTATGCAACACTGCCACATTGAAGAAATAGAAAAACTTAGTGCTCTACTGGATAGCTTAAATATATAATATCACAACTTGTTTTTACCCAGTGAAGAATATTAGGCCTTGGAAATTACAGTATAATATAAGCAATGTAATTAAATAGTGATGCTTTTTACAACATCTGTTAAATATGTATTAGCCTTAACAGAATAAATCACTTATTTTTTCTTAATTTTTTTCAGGACTCCAATAAGCACCAAGTTCAAGGATAAGGGATTGATCATAGGTATAACAACTGGATCTAAATAGCTACAACTTGGTCCAGCTCTGATATGAAGCATATTATGCCAGTAGTTCCTTAGACAGTCATCATATTATGTAAGAGATTATTAACATTCCCTTGGTCCTCAAAACCACGGAGAGAATATGTCCTTATAAGATGTGTGGTGGGAAAAAAAGAAAATTATCACTTAA
The DNA here is from genome assembly GCA_004026745.1 of Myrmecophaga tridactyla. Lineage (NCBI taxonomy): Eukaryota > Metazoa > Chordata > Mammalia > Pilosa > Myrmecophagidae > Myrmecophaga > Myrmecophaga tridactyla. Next base: position 12,246 of record PVIY010057220.1, read on the forward strand.
AAGTTGGCCCTTCCTTGGGTGGGCCATGGTTGCTTAGCAGGCAGAGTTCTTGCCTGCAATGTCTGAGACCCAGGTAAAATGCCTGGTGCCTGCCCATGAAAAAAGAAAAAAAAGGTGGCCCTTTCTTAAAATTTAATAACTTTACTAAGGAATAATTTACATATCTTGAAATATTAAAGTTTTGACAAAGATGTGAGTGAAATTTATTTTCTAGTAAAGAAATCTCACAATAAAAATGCTGATTTCCCTGGAAGTAAAGTAGATCAGCAAATATACTTACAAAGGTAATGAACAAAGCATGGTGTCAAGACCAATTATCATAAATATGTATACTATGGGACACATAAAGATTAAGTATCATAATCTTAAAATTGGTCTGTAAAATTGGAGACCATTAAACATGACTGCCAGCAAAGACCACTCTGCCCCTATCATAGTCTTAAAGAGGAATATGAATCATTGAGTTAATAAAGGAAATGTTATTCCTCCCAGGAAACTTCAGTAAAATTTTTGCAGATTCTACAAGTATAAGTGTTGCTTCCCATTGAAACAGAGCTCGAAGGATATTAAGGAATGATGAGAAAGAGAGAAAGAAAGGAAGAAAAGAAAGACAGACACCGATGGGTTCAGGGGGTCTGAACCTTCACTTTACATCAGACTTCAGACAACTTTATTCTTATCCAGATCCTGCTTAAATACTGCAGGGTGACAAAAGGCATGCATGCATTTCCTGAGTTAACAA
>PVIY010057222.1:0-12981 GCA_004026745.1 Myrmecophaga tridactyla
AGGGCCAGGCTGGTCGGGCGGGAGGCAGATGCCAGGAGGGGGCCAAGGCGGAGACCAGAGGGAGGGGGAGGCACGGCCAAGAAGGGGGGCGGCGAGGGGGTTCCCAGGCAGTCCAGCTGGGGTGAGGAGGGTTACCGATGGCGCTTGTCTCGTGGGTTCCAATATTAGTAGCTGGGTGGTGCATTTAAAGGGTGCTGGGCCTTCCCACTTCATGCTGCCTCCAAGGGGCTGGTTCAGTCATCCTCCTTGCCCGTGAGGGTTTGACCCCCACGCTGCAGGGATGCCAAAGGCTGGTTCAAGGTCAGCCAGCGCGTGGGTGACCCAGACTGACCCCAGCATCCAGCCACCTTCTTCCCCGTGTCCGCAGCCTCTCCCTGGGGCTGCCTGCAGCAGGCTGAGGACACTGGTGTCAGGGCCAGCCCATTTCTGGGCTCCCCCCACCTCGCCGCGGTGGGCCCCAGGGACAGGGTGGGGGGCGGGGGCTTGTCCCCACATCTGGAGAGGCTCCGAGATGCCCCTTCCTGACTAGTGCTGGCCAGGTCTGCAGACAGCTTGGGGGACAGAGGAGAGGGGTCCCCAGCTGCCACCCTCCTGCGGGCCCCATGCCCTTCCCAGCCCAGAGCACTCCCCCGCTGCGCGGGGAAGGCCAGCCTGATGGAGCCGGGTCCCCTCGCCTGCCCCCACCCTCCCGGGCGGCGTGACGGTCCTGGGGTGGCCCGTGGCACGGCACGTCCTCAGGGCTGGCCGCCCAGCGAGACAGCTCTGAAAAGAGCTTGGAGGGCTCCAACTTCCACCCACTAATGCTTCCCGTTTTTTTTGCCTTTTTTTCCTGCCTGGCTCTTATAAAAAAAAAAAAAAAGAAGAAGAAATTAAGCACGGATGGTTTCATCTTGGGAGAATTAGTATTCCGGGCAGGGCCGGGGGTTGTGATGAGAATATGAAGGCTGGAGCCTCGGAGATGGAAGGGAAGGGAAAACGTTGCCGTGCCGGGCAGGGGCCCTGGGGTGGGGGGAAAGGACTCTGACCCGCCAAGTGGGGGGACCTGGGGGTCCTCCAAGGGACAGGCTGCTTTAAGCCATCAGGAACGTTGAGCCAGATATGGCTGCGTGGGGGGGTGGTGGCTGGCACCGGGTGGCGACGGGAGGAGGAGGTGGCCCGGCTCGGGGCGCAGACCGTTTGGCAAGGACACCTGGTCCCAGCACAGCTCATCCAGGTATCGAGCCAGGCACCCCGGAGGCAGAAGGCGGAGACACGTGTGTCCCCCTCCCCACTGTACGTCTCCAGACACTGCCCAAAGACTGGATAAATGAATGCGTGGACATGGTACGGCATTTCCCAGGGCAGGTTTTGGGGAAGACGTGGCTCCCGGGAGGCTAACGGGCATTGGGAAAAAGCAAAGTTTGGTGACCGCAGGAGTGAGCAAAGTTCAACTGGCGTTTTTGCAGCAGGACTTCTCAGAGCCTTTAATACTCTGGGACTCTGGAGCGGGAGGAAGGAAACGGGGGTGCGGTGGGGAGAGCACAGAGCGGAGGCAGCAGTGGGCTCACAGGGCGACCTGGGGCAGCCCCCCAGTGTCCCAGGATCCTCAGGAAAATTGGAGTGGTTGGGATAGGATCCGTCCTGCTGGTGCTTCACGGATGCAGTAATGTGATGTATCAACAGCACCTGCTTCAGACTTGGTGATGGCTGTTGTATCGATATCCACAGAAAGCACTTAGCACCGTGTGCCTTCAGGTTAGTGACTGCTACTGCTGGCGGGTCCTTGCCCCGAAGAACTCATGGCCCGAGAGGACAAAACCATCCTCATCCAAGATGCAGGGTGCCAGAGTCGGGGTGGGGGACCCCCCGGGAGGAGGAGAAGGAGGAGCCAAGCCTTAGCCGAGGCTGTGCAGGACTTAGCCAGGAAGTCCTGCACGGCCAAGCCTCGAGGGAAGGAATGGGGTCACCTAGGCCAGCCCCCCGGCTTGCTGTACTGATCATTATCCAGCCGCTGCCGAGTGGCTGTCCAGCCCGGGCTTGGATGCCCCCCGGTGATGGTTCCTTCTCCGGGCCGGCTGTCCAGCTAATCAAGGACAGGGCATGACCTGCCTCCCACTGCCAGGTGGAAAAGCCCCATCTCCCCTCCGTCACTGCCCCGGAGACTTTTCATCCTTCTGCTGTCCTCTTCTGCTGTGCATCTTGTGAAGTGCAGAATGAGACCGTTTTTCCGTTCAGTCTGACTGGGGCGGAAGCAGGGAAGGGGTGGTTGGCAATCACCTCCTCTATTTTGGAGTCTATTCTCCTTTTAATGCAGCCTGTCCGGCAGCGGAGAGCTGGGACTGGTCCACCACCTTGCTCTGCATACCCAGAGAAGGTCAGGCTGATAGAGAGCAGGGTGCCAGGGTCAGGGGAGAGTCAGGGAAAGCTTCCTGCAAGGGGACATTTTTCAGCCAGAACTGAATGGCGGGATCTCAGAAGGAAGGGATCTTTGAGTCACCCAGTCCCGCCCCTGTTTGACGGAAGAATCATTTATCTCTAGGAAAAGTGGCTCAGGGAGGCTGACCACAGAAGCCAGAAGCTTCTCCAGCCTGGACCCCCAGCTTCTTATCTGCAAGGATTCAGAATGCCACCTCCCCCCCACACACACACTACAACCCAGACCTCCTTGTCTGTCCCGGGGTCTCCCAGGGGACAGAAGGCCGAGCGTGACCCCGAGGTCACACCCAGGAATCCCCTTCGCAGGGAGGTGCCCGTGATTTGGTGGCCATGGGTCGAGGATGGGCAGCTGCCATGCGGGTCCACGCCCCCAGAGCTCCAGAAGCCACGAGAGGCCTCGTGAGCCGCAGCTGCAAAACGCTTCGCTGTTAGCAAAAGTGCACTGCAGATCCTTTTCCTTCCCCTCCTCTCCTGCAGGCGGGCTCCCAAATGAAAAGGAAAATATACAATGAAAGGCAATAAGGAAACCTCAGAGGAAAGCCAGGCGTCTGCACAGACGTGGAGCAGGTGTCACTGCGCCCCAGAGCGGGGCGTGGGCTCCCTTTATATATTTATTTAAGATGGTCTCTCTCTCTCTCTCTCTCCTTTTTTCCCCTTCCTCCCAATTCAGCCTGATCTCACAGGCTGCACTCTAAGTCCCTTTGAAGTGTTACAACCATTTTCTCCCCTTTCAATTAACAACAAGAAAAGGAAGCTAATAGCTTCCTGAGCCATTCGCTGTAAATATTAACAAAGCCTGGCCGCCGGAGCCCCAGATTGGAGAGCGTGTTTACGGGAAGGAGGGGAGGGGGTCGGAGATTTCCAACACAGAGGCGAAAATCCCTTGGCACTGCCCGGTGCAGGGAAAGCAGACGGCTGGGGGAGTCGGGCGAGGGGGTGCCTGTCCCTGGGGGCTGGCGGCTGGTGGGTGGGGAGCGGAGAACCCAGGCTGTCAGTGGACCCTCCAGCAAGAAAAGGCAGCTTTTGCCTTGCCATGCCTGGGCGATTGAGATGGCGGCAGGTGCGTGGCCTGGAATCCCCGGTGTGTGGCTTCGGAAAGCGTGGTTGGTGGCAAAGGTCTGGGGAGGGGGCTGGTGGGCCCCAGGGCGTAGAGCTCCTAAAGGGGTTGAGGAAGTCTGCTCCAAGTCAGGAGGCGGGGACCGAATGGACAAATGGACAGATGGAGGGGTCTGGGTGGGGATGGGGAGGGAGCTGGAGGCAGGGGCAGCCAGCAAAGAAGGGAGCTGACACCCCTTGAGCGAAGCTTGGGGACCCTCCGCCTGGGACCCCCAGAGGCCCGTGAGCCTGCTTCGGACATCCAGCCCAGAGCCAGGTGTGCACCCATAGGAGATCATGAAAGGCAGGTAGCTGGGATGAGCTGGGGACACCAGGGTGGGGTGAGAGGGCGTCCCAGGCTCTCGCTGATGGCACCAGACTCAGCTCCCATGAGCTTCCCCCGGGCAGGCCGCAGCCCCTCCTGCACAGAGGGGCTGTGTGATTGCAAGACCTGCAGGCCGTGGCCCCACCAGCAGCGTCCCTCCTGGGAGCCGGCAGGCCGGGGCCTGTCCCCTCTCTCATGCCTCTGAGTCTCGGCAGGGGGGCAGGCCTGGCGAGGGCTGTCACGCCCCCCGCCCCTCTTAAGCACAGGGCCACCTGCGGTCTCCCTCGAGGGTCCCCCTGGTACCGGCCCTCGAGCCGCCCCTGCAGGCCTCTCCCCCCTTGCCCACTCTCGCAGGCTCCCACGGGCATAGGCGTTCCACCCCCCCGCTCCTGCTCAGAGGAGATTTCAAAGGCACACGGGCTCTCCAGGGAGAGGAGGCCACTTCAGGGTTCACCTGCCACCCAGAAAACTGTGTTCACCTGTTGTCACTCGGGAGCAAGGATGGGGCAGCACCTCATGCCTAGAAACCCCGCTGTCCTCTAGCACCCAAAACCCGGTCAGGCCAGACCTCCAGTGCCCCCAGACCATGCAGGCAAGGGGCGGCTGGCGAGGGTGGTGGGGTGTGGGTGGGCAGCGGGGACACCTGTCGGGTGGCCCAGCCAGCCTGGCTCTGGGGGGACAGGTGTGCATTCCCAGCCTCTTCTGCCATCCCACACGTGAAGGCAGGGGAGAAGATGGAGAGGGAGGAGATGTCCTTTGGTGGAGTCCTGCGGTTTTTCTCCCGAGCTCAGTCCCAGGAGAGCTGCCCCTCGGGGCCTGGGGCCGGCAGCTTCTCCCGGGTGGTCTGTCTCTGAGGGTGGGCGGCTGGCGGGGCGCCCTGCAGCCACCCACAGACTGGCTCACACACTCAGAGGCACACCCGTCCCCGAAAGTCTGGGTGCTGTCGGGAAGCTGTTTAATTAGCAGAGCGGAGGCTGGGAGGCTTTGCACTGCAGAAGCAGGGGCTCTCACCTCCCGCCCCTTCTCACCCTGCTCCCCTGTTCCTCGGGTGCTGCAGGAGCCAGGGGGCCCGAGTGAGAAGGGGGCAGGGCAGGGGCCACACCTCGGAGGAGCTGGAGCCTCCAGACACCCTCCTCCCTCCAAAGAGGACAGGGTGGCCAGGTGGAGGGACCCTCCCAGCAGACCAAGGCTGAGCACGTAGAATCCACATCCCAGAGACAGCTGGCTACACAGTGGTGCTCCTCGGCAGTGCTCGCGGGAGCACTCAACTGCCCTCTAGGGAAGAGGAGAATGAGAGAAGAGTCTGGGAGGCTTTCCTGTGTCAGCCCATTCCTTTCAACCCCACAGCTCCCTCCAAGCCGAGACCCCTGCCCCCTGCTCCCGGAGATGCTATTCCAGCCTCATGTTGAGTTTGTTCCCTTCTGTGACATGTCCCCCTCCCATTCTCCATGCAGCAGCTGGAGTGATCTTTCTACCCAAACACCCTCTCTGGCTCCCTACAGCCCTCTGTGTGCAGAACAGGACCCTCAGCAGAGTGTTCAAAGCCACCCCAAGACCAGGCTGCTATCCCCTACTCCAGTTTGGCTCACAGTTATCCACCAACTCAGAGCTCTGGGGACAGCAGCCTTCTAGCGGCACTGAGCTCTCCTGCCTCTGAGCCTTTGCACATGCTGTTCCCTCCGCCTCAAATGCTCTTCCCACCCCACCCCGGACCACTCTGACCCCTTAACAGCAGTCCTTGGCCCTGAGTGGAAAAGCTCTCCTTGCCCTGCAGCCCCAGCCCAGTCCCCTCACGGGAGAGGTCTGAGCTGGATCAGGAGAGAAGGGACACACGCCGTGAGGGGAGAGAAGGGAACGGGCCCCGCGGATGGCCGACAGGCATCCTGGAGGGAGAAGTCAGCAGCCACAGAACAAAACTCCGGGTTGGAGTCACCAAGAGCCTTTTCATCTATGAAGGTCGGATACGGATGCTGACCCCAGCCTGGAAATCCAGAATGAAAGAAAACCCCGGGTCTCCTAGCTCACACCGGGGGTGACCTGCTTACAATTCTCTAAACCCTGTCCGCTTTGCCACAGGCAGCTCTGCCCAGCAAGAGGGGTGGCAGTGATGTTCATTTAAAACGCCACGCGGCTAAGTCACCAGCCATAAAGCTCACTTGGGTTTCCGGCCGCACATCCAACACGTCTGATGACTGACGTGCACATAAAACCCATCCCTCAGAGCCAAAGGCTAAAATGAGACAGGACGGCTAATTGCTAATATAGGAATTACTGTCGCTGAGCCCCCGATCTAAAAGGCCACAGTGAACTGTGAAACTGAGGGAGCACTTCCAGTTGAGATGGGAGCCCTAAAGGCCAGGGGTGGGGCGGCGGTTCTGGAAGACGAGGTGGGGGTCAAGGAGGAAAGGTGACTGCAGCTGCCCTGCTCATACTGATTGCCACGACATAGGAGTCTAGAGGGCCCGGAGCCGCAGCACAGGGTCACCCTCCCCAGGAAGCCTCCTGCACCCAGGATGGTGAGTTGGAGCCCTCTGCTTGGACAGTGCCTTGTGGGTGTCCCACATTGTAAAAGCAGTGGCCTCCCCATTGGACCGTGAGCTCCTGGAGGGCGGAGGTTCCTCCGGTGTCTTGCATGGTGCCCAGCACATGACTGGACTTGGTACATGTTTGCTGGGTGGCTGGGTGGATGGATGGAGAGGTGGATGGATACATGGAAGTGTTTCCCCTCTGTGGTCTCGCCGTCCCGATCCGGGAGCATGCCCGCTGGATTCCACTGCTCTGAAAGTGGGTGCCTACAAGGAGGCACAACTGCAGGCTCATCCCTAGGCCTCGTTCGGTTCAGAGGACGCAGGCAACAAATGCTCATGGGTATACACTCACATATGGGAAGGGCCACAGCCCATGGGGGCTCACACCTGCCAAACATGGACGGCCAGGCCCAGACGGAAAATGCACACATGCCCCACTCGCCCGAGGTGGAAACACCTGAGGTGCCCAATATCCAGAGCCGGGTGTAGGGCAGCCAATGGCCTCGAGACCCCACATTGCGCTCCCCACCCCCTCCAGCCCCTGCGGTTGCAAGGAGGCTTTGGAGGACATCAGGGAAGGCGTGGACCAGGGGGACAGACGTGGACCGGGCACGAGCAAAGCCAGACACGGCCGCCACGAGCCTGACTCGTTCGGAGAAAGGGAGTTCACTGGACGCATGTATTAAGCACCTACTGTTTGCAAGGTCCTGAGCCAGGGCAGAATTCCTTGCCGGATATCATGTCGTTGCTATCAGGGGACCTGCAACCGCGGATAACTAGAGGAAAAGGAGGTGTGGGTGGGTGCTGGAGCACATCCACAGGGGTGGGCCTGCACAGGGAAGGGCCCGGGTGGGAGCCAGCTCTAAGCGTGCCTTCGAGGGAGGCGGGGGAGGCGCAGCTGGCGGGACCGGCAGAGCAGTGTCGGGGTCCCTTGCAGGTGTCGCCTTTTATCTGGAGATCCCCGGGAAGGATCTGACACAAACATGCCGGTGCAGTGAACACCCCCTTCCTGGATTCAGAATTGGGGGTGGGTGGGTAGGGCAGAACTCAGGATCCTTCTCTCCACCGCGGGGAAGCCTCTGGCCTCCGAGGACACCCATGCCATCCTCTCTCAGTGCCTCCGTCCCCAGCCCCCTGCGGTACAAAACAATTTTCTCGCCGGGGCCAGGGAGGCAGGTGACCTCACTGGACTCTTTCCATCTCTTGCTTTCATAGAGAAATTACAATTTATAATTGGACGAAATCACGTGGGCGGTGGTAGCCATACGGGCTGGCGCTGGAGTCCCACTTTCACCTTTCCTGCGGGGAAGCCTCACCCCTGGGGGGCTGTGTCCCAGCGGCCTGCCACCCCCAAATTTGTCAGACCTGGTCATTCTGAATCGATGTTCCATGGGGACTGCCTGGCTCCTTCCCCTGGGGACGCTTGTCCCAAACCCTGCCCCCCACCAGCCTCATACCACCTGGCCAGCACCCCCTCTTCCCACACGCATTCCCTGCCAGTCTGTGAGTTCAGTGGGCAGCCTGGGGTCCACGCTTATTAAAATGGGCACCCTAAATATCCCCGATGTTATCTGGAAGGGCCCCAGACAACAAGCATTTCTCCAACCCGCCACCTTTGCAGCCCGACAAAGCAAAGTGCCCAGATGCAGCCGAGCCCATCTGGATCCGATTTCAAACCAGAGCTGACACCCTCAGATGTGTAATAAAAGCCCTTCTCCTGCAGGGGAAACGCGGACACAGGAGCTCCGCAGGGCCTGCTGCATGCCGTGCTAATGAGAGGCGGCCGGTGGGGGGCTCTAGTTTTGCTGTGGATTCCGGGCCCCCAGCCTACCCTGCCCACTGCCCCCTGGGGGGGCTTCGGAGCACGGGCCGGGCCTAGGAAGTGGGGCAGTCGCGGGAGGGAGGTCAGCGACATTGCGACCCAGCTTCCCAGTTCCCGGATGCCCCTGCTTCCCACGGCGGGAAGGGCAGTGCCTGTTTTGGAATCCCTGGCCATGGTGGCCCAATTGGAGCCTTTGAATGACATTTAGCGAGAGGAGCAGGTGCCGGAGGGGGGGGGGGGGATGGTGTGGGGGGAGTTGAGCCAGCTCTGGGCCGGGTACAGCCCCAGCTCTCAGAACTTCATTTTTCTCTTCCCAGACCTTCCACCCCTGGCAGAGGGAAATGAGGGAGGTGCAAGCAAGGCCAACTGTTTGTTCTCTGGGAGAAGGGCAAGTCAGCTCAGAATCTGCAAAGTTGGGGGGTGGGGTGGGTGGTGGGTGGATAATCCAGCCCCCAGCCCTGGCTCGGGGTGGGGTGGGTGGAAAGTGGCATTTTGAGCAAACCAGAGGTCCCGGCAGGATCGGCTCTGGGCCAGCCTGCCTCCCGTGTCCTAATTTCCTGGGGCTTAATCACTTGTATTGTTTTCCGCAGGTGAGGCGGCAGGGCGTGGGTGAAAAAAAGGCATCCTTTTTGGACAGACACGATCCCGCCCCCACCCCCCAGCCCCGCCACAGCGAGGAGATCTCCTCTGCAAACAGGAGCAGCCAAGCAGCACGGAGCTCCCTCCACCCCCAAAGAAGGGTGCAGGGGGGCTGACAGCTCAGCAGCGCATGCAGGCAGCCTCAGCGCCGCGGTGACCGCCGGAACGCCTCAGCAGGGTCCTGGACCCCCCCCCCCTTACCGCTACCCCCCAGCCCCCCCCAGAGACACAGCCTGAGGGGCAGGAGCACCAAGTCTTCGGAGAGTGGCTCCCTCTCAGCTCGGTCACACAAGAACGCTCTCTGCACCCAGCCCATTCTGCAAGTGACTTAAAGGGATTAAAAAAAACCAAAAAAACAAAAACCCTCGGTAAAGAAAAGGAGGGAAAGAGCTACGCCTTTCGTGGGGTGGGGGGAGGTGGAGGCGGCCGGCAGACAAAAACGGGGAAAGTTGCAAGAGGTTGTTGGAAGTTGCAAGCGGCGACAGGCCACCGTGCCCGGGATGGGCGCCAGGCCGTAGGGCATGCCCGGGGAGCTCCGGCCGCGACACCCTGAGGCCGCGGGGAGCGCACCAGCCCCTCATTCCAGGAGGAGAGGCCGGCGGGGGCGGCGGCGGCGGCGGCGCCCGGGGCGCAGGGCGCGGAAGATGCTGCTGGGGACCATCTGAGCACGCTTAGCCCAGGAGAGCCAAGCAAGGACCCCCCCTCCCTGAGCCCCGGGGCGCCCCCGGCCCACGCCCCGGGGCCCTCCCACGTGCCAAGGCGCGACGTTGGAGCAGGAGCTGCGACCCCAGGCGGACCCCGCAGGCTCCAGCGTTGCAGCGACCAAGCGGGTAAGGCCGAGGACCCGGATGCAGGAAGGGCTCAGGGGGTGGGGGTGGGGGGCGGGGGGGTGGCCAAGGGCTCCTAATGGGCCAGAGAGGGCTGAACCCACGAAGGAAGGGACATGCCCTCCTCTCCCAAGGCCTGCTCTCGCGGCTGGTTTGCAGCCCCGGCCTACCCACCCCACGCGATGCACTGCTCTGTTCCAGGTTGGGTGGACCTGAGGTATAAGGGGATGGCCACCTCCTGGGGTACCCCTGTCCACTCAGGCTGCCCCTTGGGGGTGGCGGCGGGGCTGTCTCCCTTTGAGCCTCTGCCTGCCAGTCTGACAGGGCTGGGAGTTCTGCCCCCAAAAAGGCAGCACCAAGGCTTGGGGTGGGGATGGGGGGCAGGGACCTTTGCCAGCCCGGGCCATTCATGGCACCTGCTGCCCTCCAACTATAGAAAGTGCCACACGTTTCCTTCCACCCTATCCTGCCCCTGCCCTGCTCTGGAGGACCCAGGGTGGGCCTGATCCAGAGCTACCACTGCTAGCCATTGGGCATCGAAGGCTTCTAGTAGAGCTTCTTTGTTGGTGAAAGGTGTGAACTGCAGCCCAGAGACGGGCATTAGCGCCCCAAGGTCACACAGCAGCTACTGGTGCCTTCCCTCTTCCCCACCCCCGTTGTAGGATGGTGTCTGGGCCAGATGGCGTCTGGGCCCAGGGGCAGGAGAGAGCAGCCGTGCCTCCCCAAACACAAATCTCAGGCAACCTCGAGCCCACAGTGCCCAGGGCAGGGCAGGGAAGCCCCAATTCATTACCCAGATGGAAAATGACACCTCCCCACGCTCCTCCCCAGGAGAGGGGCTGATTTATGACTGCGCCAGGGCCCGGGACATTTGTCAGCGCAGCGCAGCACGCACGCCGACGACGGGGGCATTAATAGCCGTGTTATTAGCCACCGGCGTGAAAGATGCCTTGTGGATCGGCTATTTGCTGTTATTTATTAGAAAGGCGCGCCAGCCGGCAGCGGGGCCGCGAGCCATGGGGAGCATGCTGGAGGCCGAGCTCAGCCCCAGCAGGGCCCCTCCCCACCTCCCCACCCCTTGCCTTGTCCAGTCACTCCTAGAGCTGAGGCCAAGCCCCGGGGGGGGGGTGCCCAAAATACGGCTCAGCGTGGGGCTCTGGGCCTCTCTGAGCTGTGCAGAGACCCCACCCCCACCCCAAGGCAGGCAAGCAAAGAGTGGGGGCGGTGGGGCCTCCAGTTGGGAGCGGCGTGACCTTGACCTGGGATGGATCCCTGAGAGTGGGGTGCCCGCAGCTCTCCCAGCTGAGGCCTGGAGGCAGCCCCTGCCATCGGGCAGTGCCAGGCCGGCCACCCCACATCGGAGGAGTGGGGAAGGGACTGCCTGCGTGTGTTCCCACTGGGCACCCGGGAAGGGGAGAGCACTGGACTGTGAGTCCCAGGTCTGGGGTGGCATGTGGCTCCTCTGTCTCCCACTTTGAGCTGCTGGGGAGAGAGCAGCATGAATTATCACCTGCAGTGGGTGGGGCTCAGGGAGGTGCCACCTCCCTCTTCTCTCCCCCTGCCCGGCCCTGGGTTTCCCTCCTGGGGCTTCCCTTTTGGCTTCTTCATTCATTCAGTCATCCATCATCCATTCATTCATTCAACAGGTGTTTAATGAACACCTGTGCCAGCCTCCTTTATTGATAAGTGAACAAGACAGGCCACATCCCGCCTTGTGGGAGTTGATGGGGGTGGGGGTGGGGAGGAGCGGGGAAGGAGTCAGACAACCAACTGGCAACCAATAAACTCAAGATAAATAACTAGGGGCCTCCGGGGCCTGCCCCAGCCTTCTGTCCCGGATGCTGCCAGCTCCTGGGAGGCCCGCCCCTCCCGGGCCCAGCTCCAAGCCCCTGATTTATGATCACTGAACTTCACGCGTGACCAGCCCTGCCTGGGAACGCTGCTCCTCTCCCAGCCCCGGTGCACTGTCCTCTCCCTTCTTGCCCATCCCCTCACCCCCCCACCCTGCTCTGGCTCCCCAGAATAAAGGACCTTAAGCCCCTGCCCTCCCCCCCCCCCGAAACTGCACTGGGCTTTCTTTATTCCTTCCCCCAAAGGAATGCCATCTCCAGTCTAGGCAGCTCTGCTAAAAATGGACACAGACGGAGGGAGCCATCAGATGCAGGAACATCTGATTAAATAATGCTGGGGGAGAGAGAAACAAAATTACACGTGTCTCCTTTCATCCCCCCACCCCACGCTGGCCCTGTGTACGTTTAATATCGAGCACCGTTGTCAATATAATTAACCTCCCGAGACACGATTTTTAAGTCTTGTTTTGTAAAAGCGATTTGCTGTCGCTGAAGTTCACAGCTTGCTTCCTGGCGCCACCCAGCCGGCCCACGCGGATAGGTGAGCTTGTGGCACCTTTGTGGGGGATTTGCATACCTGTCTGCAATCGCAGCCAGTGATAACAGCTGATGCATAATGCATGCAGCATGCAATTAGAAAAGTAATTAGGGGTAGGTTTTAAAGAATCCTTGTTCCCCTCCCTCACCCCCCCCGACCCCATGTGTTACAAGTTCTAAATGACACCGCACACCAGATTGGGGGTAGTGGGGGTGTGGAGGCAGCTGTCCACCTTCCCCCGGGAGTTAGGGACCTGGCACCCAGTGCCCTGTCCTCATTAGATGCCACGCGCGGGCCCGGGTTGGAAAAACACAACTCAGACCAAAGTCTCAAGTTCCCCCTCTGCCTCTGTCTCCCCAACCTGCTGGGAAGCGCTGCCATATTTATAACTGGCAATTCCGCAACGGAACACCCCTCATCAGAGGCCCCCGCCCAGCACCCAGGGAGTCGGTTTACTGCCCCACTTTACAGATGGCAAACTGAGGCCCGAGACCGCCCCGCGGTCGGTGGGACAGAGCTGAGGGGAGGGGGCACCAGGAGGTAGAGGCTTTGCCCCCCTTCCATCCATCGTGTCTGTAGCTGAGCCCTAGAAGGAGCCGCCCAGCTGGGAGGGGAACAAAGAGCGGGGCCAGGGGGGAATGCCGGGAAGAAGGTGAGAAACTGGAGGCCTCAGGCGATGCCCACGTGGGCAGCCAGATTTCCCAGGACCTGCAAAGCTGGGACCTTGGCTAGAGAGTTTACACCCCAGGGAGATGAATGAGGTAGGGGACGGAGGAGAAGCAGCCAGGGGACCCTCTGGACCTTGACAAAAGTCTGTTTATCTGAGCACGTGTGTTTGCTTTCCCTGCAAACATGTTACAGATGTGGGGTACTCCCCGTCCCCGACTGGCCCTGTCTGAGACATCCCCACCCCCTCCGCAGGGACACCCCACCCCCACCCCA
>PVIY010057223.1:0-12981 GCA_004026745.1 Myrmecophaga tridactyla
TTCTCTATTATCGTTTTATTCCTTTTTCTGATGTCTTTTTATTTCTTTTTCTAAATCGATGCAAATGTTCTAAGAAATGATGAATATGCAACTATGTGATAATATTAAGAATTACTGATTGTATATGTAGAATGGAATGATATTTTAATGTTCTTTTGTTAAGTTTTTTAATTAATAAAAAAGTTTATAAAAAATAAATTAGAGAGAAAATCAAATGTTTATCTCAACAGATATGGAAAAATATTCGAAAAATTCAACATTCATTGAATTACATGGACGGCTAAATGGATGATTAATTTTAAAAACTCTTGGCAAACTAGAACCGGAAAGAATGTTCCTTGATCTTAAAAAGACTGCCTTCAAAAAATAGCTAAAGTAGAGAAAAGAAAAAAAATAGCTAAAGTGAACATCATGCTTAGTGGTGAAACACTGACAGTTTTCCCTTTGATAAGCAAAGATACCCACTAATATACTTTTATTCAACATTGTGCTAGAGATCCTACCCAGCACAGAAAGGGAAGAAAAAGGAATGAGGACTGGAAAAGGAAGAAATAAAACTGTTATTATTCATAGATTTTATAATTGTGTACATAAGAGACAAAATAATCTACAGATAAATATAAATAATGAGAGTTCAATAAGTTTTCCGGTCTTAAAAAATCAATATGCAGTGGGTGCAAGGGTGGTTCAGTGGTAGAATTCTCGCTTGCCATGCTGGAGACCTGGATTCGATTCCCAGCCCATGCACTTCCCCAAAACAAAGGAAAAAATAAACAACAAATGGTGCTGCAATAATGGGATATGCACATGGAAAATGAATGAAATGTGACCCCCACCATACAGCATATAAAAAAAAATTAATATACAAAAATCAATCTATTTAACAGCAACAAAGAGAAAATTATGTTTTGAAAGGATACCATTTACAAATTTCTGGACCTTGATAGCTATACTTCAGGTGGTTCCATAGCAAGTGTACTTGTCCTCGGGAAATGTACCTGAAATTGTTTAAGTTTATCACATGCTTTGAGGAGCATGACGCATGTAACCTACTATCATATGGTTAGATAATAAGTAGACAGATAGATAGGTGATGCATAATAGATGGATAGATACATAGATAGATGATAGATAAAATGAAATATACAATAACAAATGGGGCAAAATGCTAAAGGTTGGTAAATCTGGGTATCTGGGTGAGGGATATATTTGAATGCTATGTATTGTTTGCAACTTTCTTATAAGTTTGAAGTTTTTTTTTAAACTTTGAAGTTATTTTAAAATAAAAAGTTAAAAAAGGATACCATTTATAATATTGAAAAATGCAAAATCTCTAAGAATACATCTAAGAAAAGCTAAAAAAAAGTCTCCAATGCAGAAAAGTATAAAGTATTACTGACAACAAATGTAGAGGTACATCAAGTTCATTGGAAGACTTGACATTATAGAAATTGTTAATTCTTCCCAGAGTTCTCTATAGATTCGATGCCATTTCTAATAATTTCTAATAAAACCCCCAGAATTTTTTTGTGGAACTTGATGAAAGGATTCTTAAATTTATATGAGCAAGCAAAGCACCAAGAGCAGCCAAGAACAAGAACAAGGTTCGAGGAAATTCTCTACCAGATGTCCATAAAGCCATGGTAGGTATGAGGTATGGCATTGATTCAGGATAGACAGTTAGTCCAATGGAATAGAGATGAGATTACAGAAACAGACCTACACATCCATAGACACTTGATTTATGACAGAGATGGCACCATGCACAAGGATCAAAACGTTCCCATTCAATTTTTCTGGGACAACTGAGTATCGCTATGGGAAAAACAATGAAACTGGACCCTACCTCACACCATATACTAAAATCAATTCCAGGGGCATTATGGACTTAAATATAAAGGAAAAAATTGTCTTTTAAATAATAATGTAGATGAATGTCTTCATAATCTTGAGCAAGGAAAGTTTTCATAAACTTGACACAAAAAGCAATACTACAAAAGAAAGATAGATAAAATTAAGAACTCCTGCTCATTAAAAGAGCACGAAAAGCCTGTGTACTCAAAACAACCAACCAAACAAACAAAATTCAACAAATGGTGCTGTGATAATGGGAATTCACATGAAAAAAGAATGAAATATGACCTCCACTACACAGCATACAAAAAAAAAAAAGAGGTAAAGAGAAAGAGAATGAAAAATAAAGCTACAGAGTGGCAGGAGATAATTGCAACAGATAAAACTGACAAAGGGTTTACATCCAGAATATATACAGAACTTACATGAATTAATAATGAGACAGACAACCCAATGGAAAAAATGGGTAAAAATAGGCACTTCACAAAAGAAGACATCCAAAAGACCAGTAACTGAAAAAGATACTCAACTTCTTTGGTGTTAGTGAAATGCAAATTAAAACCACAATGAGATACCACTACATACTTAAATTCACTAAAAGTCTGAAAATACCAAGTATTAGCAAGAAAATTCATCAGTATGAATTTACACTAACTTGTACAACCACTTTGGAAGCAGGATTATGCAATTAGACTCAAAAGGGCATGTTCTATGGCCCTAGCAATTCCACTCCTAAGAAAATATCCTAAGAAAGGAGCACTTAAGTGCCTCTGTATACAGGGACAAGAATGTTCATAGAAGCACAGGTTATTCATAGGTCAGGGTCCCAGTTAACAGATGTTGAGATAGAATTTGAGGTACAGGATATTTATTAGAGATCAACATCTGTAAAAAAAAAACAAAGGAAAGGAAGTGGGATTGGGCATAAGAAGAAATCAAACTGCGATGCAAGCCCAATAAGGACTTTGCCAACATAGAAGGGAAGTCTGCGGCAGAAATAGTGCATGTCCCAGCCTTCATACCGTCACCTTGTTCAGTCACCAAATGTGAGCTGCTAGGGATGGAGTGTGGCCTTGGGCACGGCAGCTTTCTGCAGCTGAAGTGACCCTCAAGAGGCTGGAGGCATCTACCAATCACACTCATGAAGCTGGATAACAAGTCCTTCCTTGAAGAGGGATCTGAGTGGCACATCTTTGTATCTACCACAAGCCCCAAACTGGAAACAGCCCAAATGTCTATCAACTGAAGAAAAGTTAAATTCTATGTGTTCATACAACATATCTACATTCCTCCACATTTCCTCATGCCCCTTTGTAATCCATCCCTTCCTCTTCCCTCCTTTTCCCAGGCAACCGCTGATCTGTTTTCAGACACTATAGATTAGTCTTCTTTTTTCTCTGGAATTTTATATAAATGAAATCATATAGCATGCATTCTTTATTATCTGGATTCTTTTACTCAACATTATTATATTGAGATTCTGCCACATTGTTTCATGTAACAGTAGTTCATTCCCTTTTATTGGTAAGTAGTTGTAATTAGGTTCAGATGGCGGCTTGGCCAGGTGATGGTGCCCGGTTGTTTCCTTGTTGTGGACTTAAATCATCAGCACGTGAAACTCATCTATGGTTGATTGCATCTGCAGTCCACTAAGGGGAGTGCTTTCTGCAATGAGTGAGGCTTAAAAGGAGAGGTCAGAAGAGAGGCACTCAGAGCAGCTCAGACCCAGAGGTTTGGAGGTGCTGAAAGGAACCACCCTGGGGAAAGCCAGGAGGGAAGAACAGCAGACGTTGCCTTTCATAACTTTTTTGAATTTTGATTAAGTCCGATTGAACAATTATAATTATTTGTGTTCTTTGTGTCCAGTTTAGAAATCTCAGCCAAATGCCAAATCACTATTTTCTGCTACTAGAAGTTTTATAGTTTTTACTCATACATACAGGTCTATGATCCATATTGAATTAATTTTTGTATATGGAATAAGTAAGGGTCAAGGTTCATCATTTTGCATATGACTATCCAATTGTTCCAAACCATTCATTGAAAAGATTGTCCACTCCCCATTGAATTGCCTTGGCATCATTTGCTGAAACTCAATGGACCGTATACATATGGGTCTATCTCTGTCTATCTTCACATCACTACTACATTTTGTACATTCAATTTTTAATTCACCTGAGTTCATTTAGTATAAGATCTGGGGTAAAGATATGGATTTATCCTGTCCCAAATGGTTAACCAACTGTCTCTGTAATCAATCAATCAAGCATCCCTCTTTTTTGTTTGTTTCTTTATTTTTAATATTTTAATTGTTCTTCACAATAAAACCTTCATATAGTCCATCCAAAGTATACAATCAATGGCTCATGATATCATTGCATAGCTGTGTATTCATCACCATGATCATTTTTAGAACATCTGCATAGCTCCAGAAAAGGAAATAACAAGAAAAAAAAATCCATACATCCCATAACCCTTATCCCTCCCTCTCATTGACTACCAGTATTTCGATCTACCCAATTTTTTTACCCCTCGTCCCCCCCTATTATTTATTTTTTATCCATATTTTTTTGCTTATCTGTCCATACCCTGGATAAAGGCAGCATCAACCACAAGGTTTTTACAATCACACAGTCACATTGTAAAAACTATATGGTTATACAGTCATCTTCAAGATTCAAGGCTACTGGAATACAGTTCAACAGTTTCAGGTACTTCTCCCCAGCCACTCCAATACACCATAAATTAAAAAGAAATATCAATATAATTCATAAGAATAACCTCCAGGGCAACCTCTCAACTCTGTTTGAAATCTGAGCCACTGAAACTTTGTCTCATTCCTCCCTTCCCTCTTTTGGTCAAGAAGGCTCAATCCCATAATGCTAGGCCCAGGCTCATCCCCAGGAGTCATGTCCCATGTTGCCAGGGAGATTTACACCCTGGGAGTCATGTCCCATGTAGGGGGAGGGCAACCTGCCGAGTTGGCTTAGAGAGAGAGGCCACATCTGAGCAACAAAAGAGGTTCTCTGGGGGTGACTCTTAAGCATTGTTGATAAGTAGACTCAGCTTCTTCTTTGCAAGAATAGGTTTCACAGGTGCTAACCCTAAGGCTGAGGGCTCAGCCTATTGAACTGGTAGTCCCCAATACTTGCGAGAATATCAGTTCCCCAGATGGGAAGTTTAATATTTCCTCCTTTCTCCCCAGTCCCTCCAAGGGGACTTTGCAAATACTTTTTTATTCTCTGCCCAAATTACTCTAGGATGTACAAAGCAACAAGGTCTCTCCCTATTCAAGTTTTCATGTAATTATGGTGTTCGAATAAACTGACCATACAAGTTAAATTAGATAATATGTGACCAAAAATATAAAATTTGCACCAAATAAACATCTATTCCTTTGGTCTCACACAGAAGTTGAAGTTTTAAAATATAGACCATATCATCCTTTATGGTGTATTCTGATTTACCTTCGCCCTTTTTGGATCAGCTTCATTCATATCTCTAAATGAAGTCTGATCACTTTTTCAACTTTTTAAACAGTTCCTGTATGGGGTACTACTGACTTTCACAGTTTGAGAGCTCTAGCTCTGAGTCTCAGGTGTCACATAAATACCTGAAGTACCAGGGAATGACCGGGTTATACACACATAGCTCAGCATGTCAGAATTTAGAAATAACAGTTACAACTCCTGAATAGATGTGACGGCTGTAAGAGCTTACAATCTAGGACCCTTTACAATAGCCTCCAACCTGATAATGCATGCTCTCGACTTCAGTTCTCCGAGTTAGTATATGACAGTTAGCCCATATGAGCAAGGCATGATATTATTTGTCTCTTTGTTTCTGAAATTTCATTCAACATGCCGTCCTTAAGGTTCATTCACCTAGTTGCATGCCTCACAACTTCATTCCTTCTTGGAGCCTCTCAGTAGCTCGTTCCCCCTTCCATTCCTCAATCATTGTACCCTTAGGCCATCTCCATCCGTCGTGAATCACCAACGCTGCCAACATAAACACCAGTGCGCAAATGTCCATTCCTGTCCCCACATTCAGCTCCTCCAAGTATATGCTGAGCAGTGGGGCTGTAGGATCATATGGCAACCCACCCCTAGCCTCCTGGGGAACCACCACACTGCCCTCCAAGGGGCCGCACCTCTCAGTTTCTTACCGACAGTGACTAGGTACATCTCTTTCTCTGCATTTTCTCCAGCACTTGTTTCTCTGTTCATTTTAAAACTTTATTTGTTTATTTATTTTTTTACATGGGCAGGCACCAGGAATCGAACCCAAGTCTCCAGCATGGCAGGTGAGAATTCTGCCATGCCCTCTGTTCATTTTTAAATAGTTTTATTTACACATCATACAATCCAACCTAAGTACAGACATGCCTTTGCCACCATACTCTACATGAAGACATTTCCTTTTCTTCCACAAAGAATTCAGGGTGGGTCTTAATCCTTTTACTGGAGTCCTTTATAAGGATAAAAGATAGAAAACCCCAATAGCTCACAGAGAAAAAGCCCCAGAGAAGCTAAGAAGGCTTAGCTTCCATGGATACTCAGAGAGGAGGCCACTGGAACCAGAAGCTTAAAGCAAGGAAACCCGGAAGCAAAGGACCAGCAGACACCTGTCATGTGCCTTCCCATGTGACAGAGATGTCCCCCATGCCAGGAACCTTTTTTCAGGGAACGTATCATCCTGTTGATGCCTTAATTTGGGCATTTTCCCAGCCTTAGAACTGTAAATTTGTAAGCTAATAAATCCCCTTTGCAAAAGCCAGCCATTTCTGGAATACTGCATGCCAGCAGCTTTAGTAAAACAAAATGCCTATCCTCACCCAGGCCCTGGTAACCTGTATTCTAGTTTATGACTCTGAGTTTATTTATTCTAATTTTTTTCATGTCAGTGAGGTCATATAATATTCGTCTTTTTTGTCTGGCTTATTTCCCTCAAAGTGATGTCTTCAAGGTTCATCCATGTTTTTGCATGTATCAGAACTTATTATGTTTTAAAAAAATTTTATTGATACAACAACATACAAACATGTACATTTTTCTCATACAAGCATTCCATACATGGTGTACAATCAATGGCTCACAATATGATCACATAGTTTCATATTCATTACCATGATCATTTTTTTAGAACATTTGCATCACTCCAGAAAAAGAAATAAAAAGAAAAAAGAAAAGCTTCATACATTCCATACCCCTCACCCCTCAGTTTCATTGACCACTAGTACTTCCATCTACTCAATAGATTTTAACCTTTGTTCCTCCTATTTTTTATTTTTTTTTAATCCATAGATTTTACTCATCTGTCCATACTGTAGATAAAAGGAGCATCAAACAAACAAGGTTTTCACAATCACACGGTCACATTGTGAAAGCTATATCATTATATAACCATCTTTAAGAAACATGGCTACTGGAACACAGCTCTACATTTTCAGGCAGTTCCCTCCAGCCTCTCTGTTACACACTGAATAACAAGGTGACATCTACTTAATGCGTAAGAATAACCGCCAGGATAACCTCTCGACTCTGTTTGGAATCTCTCAGCCACTGACATCTTATGTTGTCTCATTTCTCTCTTCCTCCTTTTGGTTGAGAAGGCTTTCTCAATCCCTTGATGCTGAGTCCCAGCTCATTCTAGGATTTCTGTCCTGTTGCCAGGGAGGTCCACATCCCTGGGAGTCATGTCCAGCAACAAGTGAGTTTGCTTGTCGTGTTGGCTGGAGAGAAAGAGGCTACATCTGAGCAACAAAAGAGGTACTCAAGCGGTGACTTTTAGGCCTAATTTTTTAAAAATTTATTTATTTATTTAAAAAATTTAACAAATGAACTAAAACATCAACATATAATAATCAGTAATTCACAATATCATCACTTAGTTGCATATTCATCATTTCTTAGAACATTTGCATCAATTCAGAAAAAGAAATAAAAAGACAACAGAAAAAGAAATTAAACAAAAACAGAAAAAAAAAGATTAAACATACCATACCCCTTACCCCTAGGTTTCATTAGCATTTCATACTAAATTTATTTTAACATTTGTTCCCCCTATTATTTATTTTTATTCCATATATTCTACTCGTCTGTTGACAAGGTAGCTAAAAGGAGCATCAGACACAAGGTTTTCACAATCACACAGTCACATTGTGAACGCCATATCATTATTCAATCATCATCAAGAAACATGGCTACTGGAACACAGCTCTACATTTTCAGGCAGTTCCCTCCAGCCTCTCCATTACATCCCGAATAACAAGGTGATATCTACTTAATGCATAAGAATAACCTCCAGGATAACCTCTCGACTCTGTTTGGAATCTCTCAGCCATTGCCACTTTGTCTCATTTCATTCTTCCCCCTTTTGGTTGAGAAGGTTTTCTCAATCTCTTGATGCTGAGTCTCAGCTCATTCTAGGATTTCTGTCCCACGTTGCCAGGAAGGTCCACACCCCTGAGAGTCATGTCCCACGTAGACAGGGGGAGGGTGGTGAGATTGCTTGTTGTGTTGGCTGGAAAGAGAGTAGGCCTAATTTTTAAGTACGTTTAGTCTATTCTTTGTGGGGATGTTTCATATGAACAAACCCCAAGATTGAGGGCTTAGCCTGTTGTTGATTTGGTTGTCCTTACTGCTTGCGAGAATATCAGGAATTCTCCACATGGGGAAGTTGAATTTTCCCCCTTTCTTGCCATTCCCCCAAGGGGACTTTGCACATACTTTTTTATTCACTTGAACTTCTTATTTTTCAATGCTGAATAATATTCCGTTGTATGCCTCTACCACATTTTATTTACGATTCATTGCTTGATAAACACTTGTACTACTTCCATCTTTTGGCAATTGTGAATAATGCCACTATGAGCATTGGTGTTCAAATATCTGTTGGAGTCCCTGTTTTCAAAGCTTTGGGATACATATCTAGTAGATGATTGCCAGGTCATAGGATAATTCCTTTCTGAGGAACCGAAAAACTCTTCCACAAGGCTGCACCATTTTATGTAGCCACCAACAAAAAATGAGTTCCTATTTCTTCACATTCTCTCCAAAACTTGTAGTTTCCCATTTTTTAAATAGCAGCCATTCTAGTGGGTGTGAAATGGTATCTCATTGTAGTTTTGATTTGCATTTCCCTAAAAGCAAATGATAGTGAGCATCTTTTCATGGCTTTGGGGCTGTTTGTATATTTTCTTTAGAGAAATGTCTGTTCAAGTCTTTTGCCCATTTTAAAAATGAGCTGTTGAGTTGTAGGGTTTTAATGATATTTTATTCAATAGAAATTTTAAATTTAAGTACAGTTCAAGTTCGCATCATTTTTATATGACTTTTACGTGTGTGTGTGTACGTGTGTGTTTAAGGGATCTTTCTCTGTTCCGAAATCATGAAGATAATCTCCTATAGTACCATTTTTTACCTATTTCAGCAAAAATTTAAAAATATATAGTAATCCATTGCATTGCTTAAGCTGTGGGGGAAAAAATAGGAATGAACAGAGCAAGGAAGAGAAGAAAATGAATGGAGAAGACTTAGGAAACTCAGCTGGCAATGAAAGGAGAGGTGAGACTTGATGGAGTGGAGGGCTTGGGGTATGTCCTCTGTAGGTCCCCATAACACACCGTTAATTTCTCCACCTGTGATCCAGCACCTTACAGAAGCTGGTGAAGCTGGCTCTATGGGCTTGAGGTGGTTTGGAGTTATGTACCCCAGAAAAATAAGTTCTTAAAAATAATCCACTCCTGTGGGTGTGAATCCACTCTGAGTAGGACTTTTGATCAGGTTACTTCCATCAACGTGTGGCCCAATTCAATCAGGATGGGTCTTAATCTTATTACTGGATTCCTTTATAAACAGAATGAAATTCAGACACAGGGAGAGAAAGCCACGTGAAGCAAGTAGCTGAAGGTCAAGGGGACCAGGAAGAGAAGGGAGTGGTCACTGCCATGCGACAGAGGAGCCCAGGACAAGAACCGCCAGCAGCCAGCCCCAGAATACCAGTCTTCAGGAAGAAGGCATAGCCTTGATAGCACCTTGATTTGGGCTTTTATCTAGCCTCAAAACTGCGAGCTACCAAATTACCACTGTTCAAGTCAACCCATTGCATGGTATTTACTTGAGCAGCAAAGGAAACTAAAACAGGGCCTCTCCAGCCTTTTCTCCTGATGCTGGCCAGACTGGCCAGGCCAGTCCTCTCTTCTCTATACTGCTAAAACTTAGCCGCCTGGAAAAGCCTACCACACCCTGCCTCATCTTGGAGCCCTTCCCTAGAGATGCAGCTCTCACTGACCTCTCCCCTCTCAGTCTGTTTCATACTGCATAAGACATGGCATCACCATATTGTACACTGTATGTTTTACATGCATCTTGCGAGTATGAGGATACGGTGAAACACACACACACACACACACACACACACACAACACATACTGCTTGCCCAGTCTGTGAGCACAAGGGGCTCTACCAGGGTTCCAAGCTTATACATCCCAGGCTCTTATTCCCACCTGCTTAGGCAGGGTCTCTGCAGCCCTCTGCTAGGTGCCCCAAGGATTTCTGAGATCTCCAGGGAATGGCACAGGTGAGTTCCAGAACAAGTTCAGGAAGGTATCATGCTGTGTCTGCAGTCTCTTTCCTCTGCAGCTCTTCTGGCCACCCCTCTGCCTCTTAGAGCAGGAGTTGATACTTCTGGTGTTGGTTATACCTCATCAGAGGATCCCTGAGCTGTGCAGGGTGGGTGCCACTGCCTTTCCACCTTTGCAGTGAGAAAGTTTATTTTTCAAAAAGAACCAGCTTTGCTCCTTTGCTATTTGTAGAGTCAGACATGAGGACCTATGAGGCTGAGCTCTGGATAAGTCCTAGTAGAGGCAGCAGGTTGAATTTGGCTTCAGGCTGTGACCACTGTGAGACCTGAGTGCTCTCTAATTTTCACGCCAATGAATTTATCTTCTCAGTTGTCCTGAGAGCAACTTGAGGGCACTGGTTGAGTTCCCTTCTTGCTCTCCCTGGCAGCCGATGGGGCTGCTGGGCACACAATAGGCCTCTGACAGTTATTGCCAAAGAGATTGAGGCACTGTCACTGCTACCTCAATCCTCAATCAGTGTGTTCTCTGCGTGGGCCATGGAATTCTCCCACCCTGACCAGGATGCTGAGCTGGAGATCTGATTTGGGGGGTAGGTGATTGGCAGGGTCTGGGATCCAGAACCTGGCATAATCTGTCAAACTCAATCATTCATACAATTAACATTCTCTTTGACCATTATGCTTTGCCCAATCTTGTGCATGCTGATGACCGAGGTATGGCCTCCCCTTGAGGAAATGGTCACTGAATCTGAGTTCCTAGGCAAGTCATGTTTTCCTTGGTGCCTATATGTGGCTGCCCCTTCCAGCTGGACCAGAGCCAGCAAAGGACAGAAACTTAAAGGTCCTCAGGCACCAGTGTTTTCAGAAGAACACAAGTTCCATGAGGCTGGGGTAAGGGGAAAGAGAACCTTCTGCACACCCTGGAAGACAAAGGTGCTCATTTATAAGCATATGAAATAAAGGCTCTGATAAACCTGCAGTAGAGAATGGTGCTCAGCTTTTTTGAAAACACTGTTTCATAGACATATTTGTCCTCAGGGCCCTTTTTTTTTGCCCAGCATACCCACCATCATCCAGGAGCACATCGTGGGAAATGCTCACCCCTACAGTAAATTCAGGAATGGAGAATGACACTCAGGGCCCCAGCCTCAAGTCTCAGTGACTACCTCTCTCTCTGTGAGCTGCTCCCCTCCATAAATTACAAGGCCCCCTGCCCCAAGGCATAGCCCATAGCTGCCTCCACCTGGTGGGATGCTAGTGTCTCTGAGCCACTTGTTCCCTTAAACACCAGGAACCCCTCCCCCACCTCATACCCACAGCTGACTCATGTCCAGTACTGAGTATCCTGGGGCATCCCTGATTGTCTGCTCTCCTCCCACCCCCAATTCCAGGACATTCCTCTGATTTTCCACTGTGAGGGGATGGGCATAGGACACCATACCTGGCCAGAGGCCAAGGGGGCAGGAATGGGCCTCGAAGGGCTCTCTGGACCCGAGCCCCCTCTCTCAGCCACTGTGCTCCACAGGGACTCTGTCTCGGCAGCAGAACAACATGAGGTGGAATTGGAGGTTCAGGTAGGGGTGGGGCAGCAACCAAAAAAGGGCTTCTCCGGAGGTTAAGGACCAGGGGCTGCCCCTGACCTAGAGCCCAGCCCTTGGTAAATGAAGGATCAGTGATGGTTCTTGGAGAGAACCGCCCCCCACACACACACACACACAGTCCCTGACACATTGCCCATGAAGGAACTGGCCACTTCCCAAAGTTCGGGCACATCCTGGCTGGAGTTGGCTTCGAGCCAGGCACCCCCAGGCCAGCCGGGCAGGGCGGGGTGTCCTGGAGAGCCACGGATGGGCCTCACACCCAGGCTGGGCCAGGACACCCCGTCCTTGGCCAAGGCCCCAAACGGCTCTGTTTACAGAATCGGTCAGCTCTGCACTCCTCCCCCCCCACCACTTCCCCTAGCCTCCTGGGGGCTGGGAGAGGGTGGGCGGGGCTTGGGGGGGCCTAGGAGGCTGCCGGGCCGGCTCCTCACCGTCCCCACCCCATGCCCCTTTCTGGCTCCTGGGACCCATTCTGGAGAACGCCCCCAGTTCTCCAGACTTCAGGTTCACTCTTCAAAGCGTCGGGTGGCACTCTGCGCCGGGGGGATTTGCATTTAAAAGGAAAAGCTGCGGAATGCAATGATTACCCCCAAGGAAAGTTTAGCTAAAGGTGGAAAGACAGGCACTGTGCTTGCAGGCATAGGGAGAGATTTCTAGACAAGAGGTCTGCTAGGATACCTCCAGACAGCCCGGAAGAAGGCTCCCTCCTTCCTCCGGACCCCAACCCAAGGACCCCTGGGTGTCTTCCCAGAGCTGCCAGAGGGACTTGGCGCAAATTAGCTGTCGCCCGGTGGGCGGGCCGGGGGCGTTCGGGGGTATCGGCGCCCCGAGATAAGGCCAACGGCCAGCAGGGCCGCAGTGACTCAGCTCCCGCGGGCAGCAGGGAAGCGCGGCTGGTCCCCGGGGAGCCCGGGGGGGGGGGGCCGGGGAGGCGGGGCGA
>PVIY010057224.1:0-12984 GCA_004026745.1 Myrmecophaga tridactyla
TTTCAACCCAGACCACCTTCAAGGCACAGAGCTATTGCTTCTTTTTCAGATGTATCCTGACTCCTTGGAAGTGCCTCCTCACAGTCAGTCTGGAGTTCTTGCTTCCCAGGGGTGTCTGATCTACCTTCATTTCCTTCTCCAATCATGTCTCCAGGTCATCCAGATGCTGATGAAGTCAAAAGAGGAATGTGTCCAGCAGCGTCTCATCCCGGGCCAGAAAAGAACCACTTGTGATGAAAAGGTTGAAGATTTGGTAACATCTCAAGCAAGATAGTGGTGGTAGTGTCTTCTCAAACTGGATCCCATCCAGGAGTATGTGAGGGGGTAGGAAGTCATTCCTGTTCATCAGACATGACAGGAGGGAGCTTCTCTCCATTTGACTCACCAGTGTGAAGGTTTCCAGGCAGGACACAGGCCAGACAACAGGTGGGGAAGGGGCAGAGCCTCAGTAGAGCCATCAGCACAGAGCCTGGGAGGGCCCCTGGGGAGCTGGTGACTCTGCAGAGCTGCCTGGAGAGGAAATTTCGCCTTAGCACGCTGTGGGGACACTTGGTGCTCACAGCACACAAACTTTCATTTTCTGGGAATTACCATTTTACTCCTTTTGTTTCCCTTTCTACTTTTGTGTATGTATGTATGTGAATTCAATTAAAAAATGAACATCTATTGACAAGGGTACCTGATGGGAGACTCAAAATCAAGAACTTGCAGTGCAGTATCCACCACAACTTTTAAACATATTTTTTCTCACCTGTTTGTTCCTGAGAAGAAGAGCCTAGACAATGTCATGAAGGGGAATTGTTGGGACTGAAATGGTTACCCAGAGCTCATCAGAGCATCCCCTTGTGCTGGTTTGAAAGGATGTATGTGCCCTTGAAAAGCCACATTTTAATCAAAATCCCATTTTGCAAAATCGCAGAATAATCCCTATTCAATACTGTATGTTTGAATCTGTAATTATATCATCTCCCTGGAGATGTCTCCCAATCAAGAGTGGTTGTTAAACTGGATTAGGGGAGATGTGTCTCCACCCATGTGGGTGGGTCTTGATTGGTTAACTGGAGTCCTATAAAAGAGGAACCATTTTGGAGAATGAGAGATTCAGAGAGAGCAGAGATTGCTGCAGCACCATGAAGCAGAGAGTCCATCACCCAGTGCTTTGGAGATGAAGAAGGAAAACATCTCTCAGGGAGCTTCATGAAACAGGAAGCCAGGAGAAGAAGCTATCAGATGACGCCGTGTTTGCCATGTGCCCTTCCAGCTGAGAGAGAAGCCCTGTACTTTCTCACTTGTAAGAGAAACCCTGAACTTCATGAGCCTTCTTGAACCAAGGTATCTTTCCCTGGATACCTTTGATTGGACATTTCTATAGACTTTCTTTAATTGGGACATTTTCTCAGCTTTGGAACTGTAAACTAGAACCTTATTAAATTCCCCTTTTTATAGTTGTTCTGTTTCTGGTATACTGCATTCTGGCAGCTAGCAAACTAGAACACCCCTCATTGTGTCTGTAAAGATTCTTCTGTAATGCAAATATTAATGGCCAAATTATATTGTATACAGGCTCTCAGCAAAGTATTTCACGAACACAACTTCATTGAATATTCACAGTTTCCCTTTGAGCTATAATCATAAGAGTTATTTCTATTTTTACAGATGGAGAAACGGAAAATTCTGAGAGGGTACTGAGCTAAACAAAAGTTATGATTTATTCTGTAATTGTTGGCTAAACCCAACACGGTCCTCCCTCCGCTTTAAGTCTATAGCCTTAAGCCTTTAGCTGCTCTCTGCACACTGGTAATGAAGTCATCACCCTAACTAGCTGTTTGACTTCTTCCCACTCACTGGACTGTGAGCTCCCTGAGGGCAGTAACACTGTCCCTCGATTCTAGAGCAATGTCTGTCACAGGAGCAGACAGAGGAGTCTCTGTCCCACAAGAGTTCAAAAGGAATAAATATTCCAAAGAGTGGGTAACCTAGCATTAAAGAACTCTGTTGGAACTAAAATGGACACTTTAACCTTGTGGTTAATTTCTGAGCATATCTCACGTGGGGAAGGAAGATTCAGAGGTCCAGTTGAGCCCAACCACTAGCACCATTTCTTTGAAAGACAGGACTGGAAATTAGTAGGTGTTAAGTGACCTCTATTCTATTCAAAATGATTCCGGTCTATCTGGGAAGAGGGAATGCAGCTTCCAGTGAAAAAATGGGAATTGGAGGGTAAGAACATGTTAGTGTTTCTATATGGCAGGGAAAATGTCTTATTCAGAGAAGACTTTGCCTCTCATAGTTGTGACCATAAACTCCTGGCCTGGACAACCAGGTTCAGGTCACAGCTCTAGATTGTCCTGGCTGTGTGACCTTTTTCACCTTTCTCGTATTGCACAGAAATGACCAACATTTTCACTACATCAGGATGCCCTGAAGATGGCTGTTATGATACTTATAACAACATCTGGAACAAAGTAAGCACAAGACCTGTTAGCCACACCCATAATTGAGAAAAGCAACACAGCCAGCTATGGAAGCCAGATGAATGTTTCCCCGAGATGATCTGCCTCCATTCTTTTAATTCTCAGTGCAAAAAAAGCAAGTTTTATTAATAATTTCATCTTTCTATAGAACTTGAATATGTGTATGGAAGTAATGTCTGGTCTAAATGAATAACATCTATTACCTCCTGAAATAACTAACCTCTCTCACATTAATTAAATGGTCATTCCGAGTATAAGCCACTGTCTGTTGAATATCAGCTGGTGTGACTAAATCTGTGGAGTTGGATAATCTTTGTGGTCAGTGGAAAAATAAAACAGAGAGGAGAGAGAGGAGGAAGGAAGTGAGAGATGGAGAGAGGGAGGAAAGGAAAGAGAGCAAGAAAGATGTAGGGGGGGTACAGATTTGAATCTGTGGTGGACCTCAGGAAAGTTATGTCCTTTAATCCTCATTCAGTATTGCTGGGTGAGAGTATTTTGGTTGTTCCCATGGAGATGTGACCCACCCAATTGTGAGTGGTAACTTTTGATTAGATGATTTCCATGGAGATGTGTCTCCACCCATTGAAGGTGGAGATGCTTGCTGGAATCCTTTAAAAGAGGAAACATTTTGGAAAATGTTTTTGTAGAGCCATGAGAAAGCCAGCAGATGCTGCCATGTTTGCCATGTGCCCTTCCAGCTGAGAGAGAAACATTAACTTCTTTGGCCTTCTTGAACCAAGGTATCTCTCCCTGGATGTCTTTGATTGGACATTTCTAAAGACTTGTTTTAATTGGGACATTTTCTTGGCCTTAGAATGTAAACTAGCAACTTATTAAATTCCCCTTTTTAAAAGCCATTCAGTTTCTGGTATATTGCATTCCGGCAGCTAGCAAACTAGAACAGATTTTGGTACCAGGAGTGGGGTGCTGCTGTGGTTTGCAAATATCAAATATGTTGAAGGGCTTTTTAAATGTCCAAGGGGAAAAATTCTGGAGGAGTTGTGAGGAGCTTGATAGAGAAGACCTAGAATGCTTTGAAGAGACTGTTGGTAGAAAAATGGACTCTAAAGCTACCTGTGATGAAGCTCTAGACAGAAATGAGGCATGTATTATTGCAAACTGGAAGGATGGAGAGCCTTGTTTTTAAATGGCTGATAATCTGGCAAAATTGACTAGTGTCTTTGGCTGAAAGGCAGATTTTAGAAGTCATGAACTTGGGTATTTAACAGAAGAGATTTCCAAATTAAATGTGGAAAGCACGGCCTATTTTCTCATTGCAGCTTATAATGAAATGTGACAGGAAAGAGATAAGCTGAGAACTGAACTCTTGGGTACAAAGAAACAAGAAATAGGAGTTCTGGAAAATTCTGGGCCTCCAGAAAGGGAGACCCCAGAGAATAGTGCCCCACGTGAGGATTTAACCAAATGTGAAACCAGCCAGCCATTTCAGAGAAAGCCAGGATCAGACATGGAATTATCCAGGAAGGATTTGTGAAAACTCCTTATGTCTGAATGGCATGATCTGAGGCTACTACATAGAAAGCCAACAGGAGTGTTGTGGGATCTATATAAAGAGAACCACTGCCAGTTGGCACTGAGAGGGACAGAGAAGGGATACATTGGAGAAAAAATAACTTCAGAGGCAAAGCCATAGAGGCTGGGATCTGAAGTCAAGAAGCCCTGGGCCAAGAGAGCTGACCCACCCAAGCACATGGAGAGAGTGAGTTTGCCCCAAAGGCAGAGGATGGGCCTTCCACTTTGTCACAGTGGAAGAGTCATGCCACCTCAGGCCTTGGAGAGGGTGAAGCACATTCCTTGAAGTTTGGGGAGAACCTGGCTGCCACCACATGGAGGGGTTGAGGGTGTGCCCCAGAGATGGCAGAGAGCCCGGGTGCAGCTCCGATGCTTAGAGAGGATGGAGCTGATAAAAAGGTAGTCTCCCCAAAGTTCCCCAAGGCTGTATTCAGAGAGAGAGGCAAGCCATTGCATAGGCCCTTGGAAAGGGTGGGACTGCCACTTTCTAAAGCCTCAAAGATAAATGACTCTCAGACTTTGAAATCGAATGGACTTTGCCCTGCAAGTTTTCGAAATTGCTTGGGTCTTGTGACCCCTGTGTTCCTTCCTCCTTATGGAAATGTGTATATTTATCCTATGAATGTTCCTCTTTTGTGTGTTGGCAGCAAGTAACTTGTTCTGAGTTTTATAGATCAGGAGCCAGAAGAGAACTTTGCCTTAGGACAGACCATGCCTGTAACTAACTTTGATGAGATTTTATACTGTTTCTAAATTTATATTGTATTTGTATGATTACTGAAATGGTTTAAGGTTTTCTAATACTGTTATGGAATGAATGTATTTTGCATCTGGAAAGAGCATGTCTTTTGGGGTCCAAAGGGTGGAATGTGCCACTTTGAATCTGTGCTGGACCTCAGAAAAGCCATGTCTTTTAATCCTCATTCAATCCTCATTCAATCTTGCTGGGTGAGAGCATTTTAGTTTTTCCCATGGAGATGTGACCCACCCAATTGTGGGTGGTAACTTTTGATTAGATGATTTCCATGGAGGTGTGTCTCCACCCATTGAAGGTGGAGTTGCTTGCTGGAATCCTTTAAAAGAGGAAACATTTTGGAGAAAGTCCCTTTTATAGAGCCACGAGAAAGCTAGCAGATGCTGCCATGTTCGCCATGTGCCCTTCCAGCTGAGAGAGAAACATGTACTTCATCAGCCTTCTTGAACCAAGGTATCTTTCCCTGGATGCCTCTGTTTAGACATTTCTAAAAACTTGTTCTAATTGGGACATTTTCTTGGCCTTAGAATTGAAAACAAGAAACTTATTAAATTCCTCTTTTTAAAAGTCATTCTGTTTCTGGTATATTGCATTCTGGCGGCTAGTAAACTAGAGCAGGGGGCATGATGAAGACAGAGAAAAGAACTGGGAGGAAAGTAAGTAAGAAAAAAATTCCCTGATGTCTCAAAGCTGAAAACTAGCCTTTTAAGCAACAGCCTGTTCTAAAGTTCCAGCCGCCCTCCTTCTGGAGCTACCTGCAGTTTCAACAGTCTCATCCACCTGCTGCATTGAAACCTGTCATTGTATATGTCACCCCAGAATTGTAGTGGTTTTATTAGCTGTGTCATGTTGTCTTTTCAGGAGGGGAAATGTCACTTCTTCTTTTAAAATTTTCAGCATTTACTTTCCTTTGGCCTATGTACATTAGTTTTCTAGACTGCTTACTTTTATTTTCTAGGAATATTAAAAGTGAGCCAGATATTCTGAGGTTACAAAAATCATGCAGAGAATAAGTTTTTCTTTCATTACATTTTCTATTCCCTTTTTTGCAACAAAGCTCAAAGAGAAATTGGAAAAATTACAGGGGCATCAGGAAAAATTTTAATTAGTACAAAGACAAATACTAAAGAATAGGGAACAATTTTTAAATTATGTAAAATATGTGAAAGAAGAAATGGATCACTTAGTATTATTTTTATACAGTCAGAATAAAGAACTGGGCTGGACAATCTCTCTGCTGCAAGGCAACAGATAACCCAGGGCAAACATTGTAACTGCCTGAATGTTTCAACATTATTAATCATTGCCCTGTACTCATTTTGAAGACAGGGTAACCATCTTAGTGTAGTCTGGACTAAGTGCTATCAGTGATGGGCAGTTCAGTATTTATCTCAATTAAGTAGAACAAAGAGAACCAAATTTGAACGATTGCATACCATAAAGCTATGTAAGGCACATGTATTCAATGGTGATGGTGAACTCTTCCCCTTATGAAGAGAGGAGGCTATCAGATTTATTGTGCACCTGAAAAAAAGAGTATGTCACTATTGACCACTCTAAGCCATTCATATACATACAAACTATATGGTGATGTTTGAATTAAGAGGAAGAAACTTGGGAGATTAAATAATATTGGCTCATATGCACAGCAATTCTACTCCCTACCCCATACCATCACGAAATACAGGATTGTCTAAAGGGTTCTAGGAGAGGAATGCTGACATATTCCTTACTTTCAGGGAATGATTCTAAGAAGTTTGTAGATGTAAGAACACTAAACTGAATACTAAAAGTCTAAGCTATGAGGAGAGGGTGTAATACATTTATGAAAATACAGGTGAGATGAGGGGATGCTTTGAAAGTGGTAGTAAAAATAAAAAAATAAAAATAAAAACAGATGCACTTGAGTTTGTCTCTTTGAAATAGGAAAACTTTTATCCAACCATCGAACTCTCCCCATCGTACCAAACCACACAAGAGCACGCACACACACACACATGCACAAACACGTGAACATACATCTAATTCCCTCTGCATGGTTTCTTTATCCACTTAAAGTGGAGGCAAAGATACTCCAGCATGAAATGGGGATAAGAAGAAACCAAATTCTCCTCTTGTTCTGAGATCTACAACCTTGCATGAACCTTACCAGCATGAATCAGGGAAAGCTTCTATGGGCCCTTTTGTTTAAGGAGATTTCCAAGTGCCTGGTATTGAGGATAGGGCAGAAAGCACAAGTAGATCTATGCACATAAAGCACATATCTTTCATATCTGATTAGCATGGGAACGCTTCCATGAAGGATATCTAGTGGGGGAGAAAGAAAGCTTAAAAAGAAGCCTAGGAATGGTTTCCTCGAGGTTCTTCTTAACACATGGAAAAATAGATCCAGACAGCTCTATCAATTGGAAATTGATATTTATTAAAATGTAAGCATCCCATTGGAGTGGGAATTCTAATATTGTAGTGTGTAAGCTGAACTCTCAATGTAAGAAAACAGAAAGAATTACAACTGATACATCTTCTCAGGCCCCTGAGGAGACACGAAATTGCAAAATGGGGAATAGAAAGATCTGGGTGAAATTCAGAAAATGAAAATTCTCGTCTTCAGTATTTAAATGGCACACCTGGAAGAAGGTCCTCAGAGAACGTGGTTCGAAGCTCACGGTCCCCCATCTCAACCAGAAGAGGGTCTCCTTGGGACTCACCAATGGCTTTTTCAGTCCCTTCACTGGTGGTGTTGGTGATGATCTTCTCCAGCCCCATCAGCTCCTTCAGCTGTGACCTGCCTCAGAGCCTTGACGTGGGAAAGCAGGAGACCCTCACAGTGTTGGGACAAATGGGGACGATCTCCCTTCTCTCCTGCCTGAAGGACAGGACTGACTTCAGATTCCCCCAGGAGATGGTGGAGGCCAGCCGGGTCCAGAAGGGCCAGACCCTGTCTGTCCTCCACGAGATGCTCCAGCAGATCTTCAGCCTCTTCTACACAGAGGCCTCCTCTGCTGTTTGGAACACGACCCTCCTGGAACAACTCCTCTCAGGACTTCACCGCCAGCTGGAGGACCTTGAGACCTGTTTGCTGCAGGAGATGGGAGAAGAATCTCTCCTGGGAATGAAGGACCCCACACTGGCCATGAGGAGCTACTTCCAGAGGATCCATCTCTATCTGCAAGAGAAGAAAAACAGTGACTGTGCCTGGGAGGTTGTCAGAGTGGAAATCAGGAGATGGCTTGTCTTCATTCATGTGTTCACAAGGAAACTCAGGAAGTAGCAAGGAAACTGATTCCCAGAAATGAACATCCAAGCTCAGACTTATGTTCCAGTCATTTCAAAGGCAATTTTTTTGCTTCAGCTATAAAACAATTGGATTCAAAATTAGCCAATATTTATCAGTATCATTAAGCATATTTATGTATGCCCAAATGTTTTCGGAATCTGGTGAACTGTAACTAAGCCTTGTACCCGAACTTTATTTCATAAAATATGATTTATTTATTTAAGAATTTCAAATAATTTACAATTTTTCTGGTTTTTAATTTATATGTTCTATTTTACATGAATTTATGTTCACCTTTGCTTTGCAATAAATACATTACTTACTGTTTTAGAAGGTTAGTAAATTGTTATTAAATGTGCTTTAAGACATTTTTATTCTTTAAAAATAAAGGACTTGGGCATGCTATGGTGGCTCAGCAGGTAAGAATGCTTGCCTGCCATGCCCGAGGACCCAGGTTCGCTTCCCGGTGCCTGCCCATGTTAAAAAAAATAAAAAAATAATAAATAAATAAATAAATAAATAAATAATTAAAAAAATGAAGGACCACAGTGGCCATGCCAGAGGACCCGGCTTCGATTCCCAGTGCCTGCCCATGTAAAAGAAAAAATAATAAAGGACTTCTGAGTGGTTTGAGGGTGCCTAAGGGGCATAGTTTTCACCTCCCATGCAAGAGAACCAGGTTCGATTTCCGGTGCCTGCCAATGCAAAAAAAAATTAAATTAAAAATAAATAAATAAATGAAGGACTTCTCCAAGGTGCTAATTCTGCAAACTAAATAGGAAACTATGTAGTGCAATGGATTCATTCATTCTTTCATTTATTCAATGACCTTTGAGAGAAAACCTAGAGAAAGAGGTAAGCACTTGCTGACCTGGAGCTTACCTACCGCAAAGGACATGGATGTAAATAAGTATTTAACAAATTAGTTACATTTGGGATCTGGGCTGCACAGGAAAAGCAAAAGATGCCTTAGCAGTGAGCATAATGGTAAGAACAAAGCATTGGCCCCATGGGAATTCCAATGGGATTTTACAGGCTCAAACAAAATGAACCTGCATATGTGTCTTTTTCCCCATCCTTTACATGATCTTTGTACATCATTGACAAAGACGGTCATGAAGAATCCTAGACTCAGATTCCACTGCCTTAGCCATCCATTGTTAAGAACAATGTTAACTTAACTTTCCATGGCAGGGGGCGGGGGGCGGCCGTTTTTATACCTTATAATGCAACGCATACTAAATGATGATTTGGATGGCTGCCATGCATTTAGTATATGTTGAACATTGTAAATTACTTCTATTCCCATGTTTTTTTGGTAGAATTGTTTCTTAAAACTGCTCCTTAATCTTGGCTCTCCCTGTCAGAACTGCGGGCATGCTGTAACATCCTTAGTCATTGTTTCCCACTTTTCCTAATAACTGTTATATGCTGGGAAAGATTGGAAATGTAGGTGGTAAGCATGATGTTAAATTGTGAAATACTAGGACTTACACAATGTAACAGATTATCAACATTTGAACATGTACTTGGATAATCTTCTTAGGGAAAATTTACCTTCAAATTGTTGGGACCCAGGTCAGGTTTTCCATGAAGCAGGCCTCTGACTACTGGCAAGTCCACATCGGAGTAACCCTGGAGGCCCGGCCCCTTAGTCTCCAGTGGGATGAGGTCCAGCCTGGGCTGCACCTTATCTAATCCGGCCTTACTGTGAGAAAGTTCCTCCTCTGCAATTTCAAGCAAGCTGATTAATGTTCACTCTGTTCTCAAGAAAATTCTGTATCCCTATTCATTACGTCAAGCACCTCCTCATGTACTGCACTGCCTTATCTAGACTTCTGTTAAACAGTGTAAAGTAAACTTGTGCTGGCTTCTCGGGATCATTGTCATTGAACTCACTCAGGCAATGAAGCACCTCGCCCCACTTTCTCTTACACTCTGTGTTGTGTTTTTCCTCAATCTCCCACTGCCCGCTCTGACCCTGTTTGAACAGCTGCTTAAGCTGGACTTGGCACCAAATTTCAACCTGGAAAGTCACTGGAATAACTTTGGAAAGAATTACACCTACATGGCTTTTTAGATTTTTGGTACATGCATTAATAATTGTGCACAAGTTTATCTTCAGAACAACTAATAATATCTCAATATGAAAGAAAAAAATGTATGCAAACCATAAAATGAAAAGTGAACCAAAACTGTTCACTAGGAAAATAAATTAGCCACAAAAGAGGACAGTATTATAGGAATTGAGAAATGAAAAAGATATGACATATAGAAAGCAAATAGCAATACAGAAGAGGTAAATCCTTCCTTGTCAGTAATTACCATCTATATAAAGGAAATAACTGTTTCAATTGGAAGACAGGGTTGGAAGAATGAATGCAAAGAAAACAACCACAAAAACTGATCCAACAATCCAATCACTATCTGGAAGGCTTTAGCCCCAAAGATACAAATAGGTTGAGAGTTAGAAGATAGAAAAGACCATTCTATACAAATAGTAACCAAAAGAGAGCTAAGGTGGATTTATTAAAATACTTAAAACCATGTTTTCTGGGAGTGCAAGGGTAGTTCAGTGGTAGAATTCTCACCTGCCATGCAGGAGACCTGGGTGCAATTCCTGACCCGTGCATTTCACAAA
Organism: Myrmecophaga tridactyla; assembly: GCA_004026745.1. NCBI lineage: Eukaryota > Metazoa > Chordata > Mammalia > Pilosa > Myrmecophagidae > Myrmecophaga > Myrmecophaga tridactyla. The sequence goes on from PVIY010057224.1 coordinate 10,680, forward strand.
ACAAACAAACAAGCAAATAAGCAAACAAACAAAAATTCAACAAATGGTTCTGCAATAGCAGGATAATCACATGAGAAAACAATGAAATGTGACTCCCCATACAGCATACAAAAAAAAAAAGACCCTGTTTTCTGATGTTAACAGATTCTGTTTATATTTTTTCATTCATATATCTTTCTGCTCATCAGAGTGCATAATTTTGATGGGCTTATCTCCAAATTCTCTGACTTTTTCTCAGTTTTGCTGTTGAATTCCTCTAGTGAATTTTTCATTTAAACTGTTATAATTTTCCATTCTGCAATTCTATATGGTTCTCTTCAGAATTCTATCTCTTTATTGGTATTCTCCATGTGGGGAGATTTTTTCTCATACTTTCCTTTATATATTTAGACATTGTTTCCTTTAGCTATTTGATCATATTTAAGACAGCTGATTTAAGGTCTTTTTCTAGGAAGAGTCCTGGCTGGTACACTCTCTGCTTTGTGGTGCTGCAGCATTCTCTGCTCTCTCCGAATCTCCTTCATTCTCCAAAATGTTTCCTCTTTTATAGGACTCCAGAAATTTATCAAGACCCACCCAAGTGGGTGGAGACATGTCGACACCTAATCCAGTTTAACAACCACTCTTGATTAAATCACATTTCCAGGGAGATGATCCGATTACAGTTTCAAACATACAGTATTGAATAAGGATTATTCTGCCTTTATGAAATGGGATTTTGATTAAAACATGGCTTTTCTAGGGGACATACATCCTTTCAAACCAGCACAAAAACTAAGAAGGATAAAAATAATTGGGAGACTATTTAAATAGTAAAGTCACTACTGCCCCAAGGACTCTGGGGCAGTATACGTTAAAACAGGAAATACAACCTCTTTAAAATATTTATAAATCATTTAAAAAATAGTTACATATTGACATCTCCATCTAATCAAAGTAAATTCCCACCATTGGGTGAGGCACATCTCTGTGAAGCTAATCTAATCAAGTTACCAAGATATAGTGCTAATAGGAATTAAAAGAAGTGGTTGCTACCACAAGATTGGATCAGGATTAAAACATGGCTTTTCTAGGGTACGTAAACTTCTCAAACCAGCACAGCCCTGGATTTAGGAACCCAATGAGACTTTTGTTATTGCCCTCTGAGTGAAAAGGTCAAGGTCCTTTTGGTTACTTATGATAGAATTGCATGATACTGTTACAAATATTTGGAAATAAGAATCTTTGTAGATGACAGACGAATAATAGTTACAATGTATGCACCATCAATTGGTTTTGTCTTCATGTTTTCTCTTCTGCATCATGCTGGTAACCAATCTTTCTTCCACAAAGGAAATATTAGCCATGTGGGAAAGGGTGGACAGCGTCCACAGTCTTGAGTTCAAGGCTCTATGCCCATGGTTATTAAATGAATGAATGAATGAATGGATGCACTACACCCTTTTTTTTGTTATTAAGTTTGCAGAATTAGCACTTAAGGGAAAGCTTATTTTTCTTCAAAGAACAGAAATGTCTTAAAAGAAATCTAGTTATGACTTATAAGCTACTAAAACAGTTTGTAATATATTTATTACAAAGCAAATGTGAAAAACTTTTATGCAAAATAGAACATATAAATACAAAAACTATAAATATTATAAATTAATTGAAATGCTTAAATAAATAAATACATATTTTATGAAATAAAGTTCGGTTATGGCGCATTAGATACATTTCATCAGATTCTGAAAATGTTTGGTCATATATATGTCAATAATACTGATGAAATATGCTAAATATAAATCAAATTATTTTGAAAATGAAGCAAAAAATGGCTTTTGAAATGACTGGAAAATTAAGTTTGAGCATAGATGATCATCTCTGGGAATCAGTTTCCTTCCTACTTCCTGAATTTTCCTGTGAGCACATGAATGAAGAGAAGCCATCTCCTGATTTCCACTCTCACAACCTCCCAGGCACATTGACTGTTTTTCTTCTCTTGCAGATAGAGATGGATTCTCTGGAAGTAGCTCCTCACGGCCAGTGTGGGGTCCTTCATTCCCAGGAGAGATCCTTCTCCTCCCATCTCCTGCAGCAAACAGGTCTCAAGTTCCTCCAGCTGGCGGTGAAGTCCTGAGAGGAGTTGTTCCAGGAGGGTCGTGTTCCAAACAGCAGAGGAGGCGTCTGTGTAGAAGAGGTTGAAGATCTGCTGGAGCATCTCGTGGAGGACAGACAGGGCCTGGGCCTTCTGGACCTGGCTGGCCTCCACCATCTCCTGGGGGAATCTGAAGTCAGTCCTGTCCTTCAGGCAGGAGAGAAGGGAGAT
>PVIY010057225.1:0-12985 GCA_004026745.1 Myrmecophaga tridactyla
GATTTTGTATTTTAGAGATGCGCTTAGTGATCTTGCATTACATTTCCTCAATAAAATGAAGATTATGGTGGTTAAAGATATTGAGAGAGAAGACATTGAATTCATTTGTAAGGTAAAATATTCTTAATATCTGTATATGTGGAAATGTCCAATAGTCAGATGTCTGAAAATTTGTAGTTTTGGCTTATTTCCAGACAATTGGAACCAAGCCAGTTGCTCATATTGACCAGTTCACTACTGACATGCTGGGTTCTGCTGAGCTAGCAGAGGAAGTCAATTTAAATGGTTCTGGCAAACTGCTAAAGGTAATATTATAATTAAACCTTTTTTTTTTTTTGCCTTGGCATTTTGTTGTCATTGCTGTTGTTGTTTTTAACCCTTACTTTAAATATTTAGTTTTGGATTTGTTTGTTAAAGATTACAGGTTGTGCAAGCCCTGGAAAAACAGTTACAATTGTTGTTCGTGGTTCTAACAAATTAGTGATTGAAGAAGCTGAGCGCTCCATTCATGATGCCCTATGTGTTATTCGCTGTTTAGTGAAGAAGAGGTAAAAGAAATTACTGAGTAACATTTTGCCATTAAAACTTGTGTTTTAACTATTACTAAGACATAAATCAGAAATTATTTAAAGTAGCCTTTGGTTGGATAAAATAAGCTAAAACATATTTATGAATTTCAGAGCTCTTATTGCGGGAGGTGGTGCTCCAGAAATAGAGTTGGCCCTGCGGTTAACTGAATATTCACGAACTTTGAGTGGTATGGAGTCCTACTGTGTTCGAGCTTTTGCAGATGCTATGGAGGTCATTCCATCTACATTAGCTGAAAATGCAGGCCTAAATCCCATTTCTACAGTAACAGAACTAAGAAACCGGCATGCTCAAGGAGAAAAAACTACAGGCATTAATGTCCGAAAGGTAATTTAATCTTTAATTATTGCAGAAAATGTTGATTAAATATAAAACTATTAAAAATTTCGTAATTATCTATTGGATAAAATACTATGTAATTCAAATTAATCTTCGATTTAAATAATGGGATTTGCAGATGAATTATGCATGCCATTGAGTGAAAATGAAAACTGCTTCGAGTGGGAAGGATTATTTATTAACTGCCACTTAACTGGCCTTGAGGCATTTAATTTAGCAAGTTACTGAAATATTCTGTGCTTCAGTTTGCTATTTGTAAAAATAGTGACAGTTCATAGTTCCCTCTAAAAGCTGTTGGGATTAAGTGTGTTACTAATTAGAAAACTCTTAGGATAATGCCTGGCATATAGTAAACAATATGTAAGTATTAAACATTGCTGCTGCTATGAGTTACAATTAGTATAGTCATGTGAAGTAAACACAGAGAACAGTAATAGTCTCTTTTTTATTAATGTTTAATTGAAAAGATAAATAACACAATGGAAAAAAATCTTAGAGTCCAAGATGATATTTTCTGAATAGTATAGAATGCCAGAGGGGATGGTGCTGTCTGGTAAGGGAAAGGTTTATGAACATGAAAGTTTGATTGATAGGGGATAAGGACATTTCAAGTTGGGGAGCAATGGTTTACCGGTGAGAGGGACCAAGAAGTTATTCACCTTGTCTAGAGTAGAGGTTATATGTTAATGTAGTAGTCTTTAAGGTTAGAAAACTCCGATAAAAGCAAGAATGAGGAGACCCTTGAGTTTTGAAGCAGGTGTGGGTTTTGATTTTGTTTTCTTGTCCTCAGAAGCTGGGAGTCATTTACATTTTCTAAGCAAGAGGCCAAAGTGATGAAGAGTGGTTAAGAAGGGTATTTGGAGTCAGATACCATTTATGGCCATCAGTAGTAATCCTGGGATAAAAGAAACTAGGATAGTAGCAGTAAGAATTTCAAAAGTGATAAAAGTGAGAAATATAAAGGAAGAACAGAACACAATTAGTAGACCAGACTACTATGATTGTCTACAAAGTTTTGCTAGGATTTTAAAAATAAAGGATACTAGAAGTTGTTTTGTAGTTAGAATTGGGGACAGCCAGCATTAATGCAGTTCTTCCACATTTCAGTTGAAATGTAACCTACAAATGTAGGGAAGAGCTTCGAGTATCTTATTCTAAACTGACTACACTAAGGTAAGATTAGATTGGAAAATTTCTAGAGAGAAATAGTGATGACACACTAGTTGCTGATATGTATACTCCTTTGCAGGGTGGAATCTCCAACATTTTGGAGGAACTGGTTGTCCAGCCTCTGTTGGTATCAGTCAGTGCCCTGACCCTAGCAACTGAAACTGTCCGGAGCATTCTGAAGATTGACGATGTGGTGAGTATATATACAGATTATAAATTTTAAGTTTCCCTACAAGGTCAGAAAGGCATATATTTACTTGAAAGGTTTTTTTTGTTTGTTTGCTTGGTGTTGTGGTTTTGTTTTTGAAAAAGTGTTAGTTTGCTAATCATCAGGGTATAACAGTTCATACTTAAAAATTTTTTTCTCATTTGTGAAATGGGAATAATTGTCTTAAGTATCTTCCAACTTTAAAATTGTGCCCATATAGGTTGGTTTTTTTTTTAACATTTTTATTGACATATTTATTCACACATATACAGTCCCTACATGGTATACAATCAGTGGCTTACAGTGTCATCACATAGTTGTGTATTATTCACCATGATCATTTTGGGGGACATTTTTATCACTCCAGAAAAAGAAATAAGAAAAAAAGGAAGAAACTCATACATCCCATACCCCTTACCCCTTCCTCTCATTGACCACTAGTATTTCCATCTACCCAATTTATTTTACTCCTTATTCCCTCTATTATTTCTTTATTTATTTTATCCATATTTTTTTTACTCATTCTCATACCCTGGATAACAGGACATAAGGTTTTCACAATCACACGGTCACATTATAAAAGTTACATCTTTATACAATCGTCTTCAAAAATCAAGGCTAATGGAAACAGCTCAACAGTTTCAAGTACTTCCCTCCAGCCATTCCAATATACCATAAACTAAAAATGGTTAGCTATATAATGCATAAGAATAACTGCTAGGAAAACCTCGTGACCCTATTTGAAATCACTGAAACTTTATTTTGTCTCATTTTTCTCTTCCCCTTTTTGATCAAGAAGGCTGTCTCAATCCCTTGATTCTGGATCCTGGCTCACCCCAGGGGTTCTGTCCCACATTGCCAGGGAAATTTACACCCTTGGGTGTCATGTCCCACATAGGGGGGCGGGCAGTGAGTTCACCTGCTGAGTTGGCTTAGAGAGAGTCCACATCTGAGCAATAGAGGTTCTCTGGGGATGACTCTTAAGCATAATTATAAGTAGGCTTAGCCTATCCTTTGCAGGAATGAGTTTCATAGGGGCAGACCCAAGATCAGGGGCTCGGCCTATTGATATGGTTGTCCCCACTACTTGTGAGAATATAAAAAATTCTCCAAATGGGAAAGTTGAATATTTCCCCCTTTCTCCTCAGTCCCTCAAGAGAACTTTGCAAATACTTCTTTATTCACTGCCCACATTACTCTGGGACATATTGAGACATCACACTAATGTGGATAAACCCACAAACTCACACAGTATTCAAGATTCCCTGTACTTGAGGTGTTCAACTATAAACTGAACACAAGTTAAATTAGGTAATGTGCTACCCAAAATAGAAATTTTGCACCAAATAAGCATCTTTCCCTTTGGTCTCCCACAGAAGTTGAAGTTTTAAAATATGAGTGATATCATCCTTTACCCAGTATTCTGATCTACCTTAGTCCTATCTAGATCAGCTTCCTTCATATCTCTAGTTCAAAAGTGTGATTCCTTTTTCAACTTCTAAATAGTTCCTGTATTGGGTACTGCTGACCTTCATAACTTCATAACTCTTAATTCTGAGTGTCAGTTTCTGTACAACTTTTGAAACATGAATTTTTCTCTTTACCAGGTGAACACTCGATAATCTGGATAAACTGGCTGACTGGCCACTGTTAGTACAGCTGGAGTGGAAGAAGATGACCTTTATGTTCCTTGTAATTTGAAAGATTGTTTCCTCTATGAAATCCTGGGCTTGGGCTTCCAGTTGACATTTGGTTTTGGAATTGTATTGACACATTTAATGAAAATATTAAATATTTGGTTTCAAACGGCAGAATAACATATTGCCCCTCTTCGGTATCCTGCTCTTCTTGATACTCTTGAAAAACCTATATATGGAGGAATAAAAAAAAAGTGTTGAATTACCTTAACATTTGACTACTCCAGCCCTAAACCTGGGTACATTCCTTACTTTGTACTCTATTTGGGCATTTTTCCATTTCACTGGTTTAACTTTTTATTGTTGTTGTTGTTGTTGTTAAACAGTATTCAGAAGGGAAAAATAACCCATTAGCCTCATCAACCTTGATGAATCCCTATTGGCATAAAAATATCAACCTAAATGATAACACTGTTTGAAGTGTGTTATTATCACAGGCTGTTTCCTCAAGAATAAGCAATTGTGTGAATTGGGATTCCTTCTACAAATAAAAGTATATACATATGCCTAGCAAAACTTAATTTATATAAAAGGGATTAACTAACATGTCTTGTTTTAAACATCTTTATTGCCACTCCCTCTTCCGAGCACCATCATCTCACCATCAATAGTGTAAAATGTCCTAATTGGTATTTGCCCTTGATTTAGCCACCTAATACATAGGGATCTTTTAAAAACTTGTCAGGAACTCTCTTTTGTGAAAGCTTTCATGGTTTTTGATCGTCTTGATAAAGGCCAGAACTTTAAGGTAGCCACACTTTGAACCTACACAGTTAGATACTTCATCCTCCTCCTCGAATATTTCACAAGGAGTGTTAGGAAAGCTGCTAGGGCCTTACCACATCTGTGAGATTTCTCCTAACCAGTCTGAACCTCCTTTTGTGTATATGATGGAACCCGTGGTATTTAAATTTGGCAGATGATTAGTTTAATATTTCTTAATTGTCTGCAATTATTCTTCACTTTAATGGGTTATTAAGAGCTTGCTCTAAAATAGGCTCTGGAATTTTTCTGGGTGCCATAAAGCAATTGAATCAGATATGCCAGAAGAATACTTCCATAATCCAAATTATTAATATTTAAGCATTTTATTTAGCACAGGGTTCTGTGCTTAAAACATCATTTGCTTAAACATATAATAGTTAAAATAGAGCTGGCAGTGTTAGTTTAGGGAGTGAAAGAGCAGATGAAAAAGCTCTAAGTAGGAGTTGATGTAGTTTAGTTACATAATTTTGAATCAATGAAAGGGAAATTTGTCCTGCTAAAAGCATACAAAACATGCTTTTAATGAATGAAAGGGGATATCTATGTGATGGGGCTGAGGGTTCACGTTTTTTTCTCAAATGCTATTTATTCTCCACCCTCAACTTACTACAAAATTCTCAAATATGTAGAAAAATTTAAGGAATTGTATGAATACCATATATGCCTCACCTAAATTTGACAGTTAATGACTTTGTTATGCAGTTCTGTAGCATGACATTCATACCTGGAAATCACCACACTGCAAAATTGTGCAACAGAAACCATAGCACTTTTGGGGAAAATGAGGTGACCCCAAAAATGGAGCTAATGGTAACGATTTCATATATGTTAAATGGTAAGAAAATACATAACATACTACATTAAATAGGGCATTTTACCTTGAAAAGCAACTGAAGTTTGCTTCTGTAAATGGGTGTTGGTACTTTGCAGCTACCAGGTGGTAGGAGGAGAGTTATCTGCCCCTTGACAGAAAATTATAACATCAGATGTGGATAGGTATGGCTCAGGACAGGGTGAACTGAGATGGATGTGTGTTTTGTGTGCTCATACACAGTCCAGGTGGGTGCATTTTACCTGTATTCTATTCTTGGTGGAGAAAATCCCAAGCAAGTGGAAAATTAGTGTTCAAATTGCTCACTAAGGTATCAGTTGCTTTGGAATGAATTCATGTTTTCAAAATACATTGTAGTAAAACTTATCTGTATAGATACCGTTCACTTTTGAATCATTTGAAAGTAAATTGCAGGCATGAAGCTTCGTAATTATTCAAACATGCATGTTTTGCAATTTTCAAACCTAGGAAAACAATTCTTTAATGCCTAATATTCAATCTATGTTCAAATTTCTTTCCCCAGAATGATTTTTTCAACTTTTGTTTTAAACCAAGATCAATTTGTTCCACAAATTGCATTTAGTTGTTAAATCTTTTCAGTGTTTAAGTTATAATCAAGGTCTTTATTTTTAATGACATCAACTTTTTGAAGAGTTTAGTCCTATTGTCTATCTCACATGCTAGACTTCTCTATTTCTCCATTTTATTTAATTTCTTCCTCTGTCCTCTGTTTCCTGTAAAATCAAAGTTAACTGTTTAAAGAGGCCTGGTTAGATTCAGGTTAAACCTTTTTCACAAGCGTACATCATAGGACATACTGTGTACTTCATACTGTAGTTAATCAGAAAGTGCTATGTCTAGTTGTAAAGAAAATAAATTTGAGCATTTCGTTAGCATAGTGATTAGCAGATCTCTTTATAAATATACATTTATTCTTTGCAATTGAGTAATCTGGACAATACTTTGGTAACATACAAAACATCCTATTAAACATACTTTTCTAAATTTAACGTATATAATTAAATTTGATAAGCATTTTTGTGTAGGGAAGCATTTGAAAATTTAAAAGGCTTTTAAAATCTGAAGCTTTTTATAAACATTCTATAAAGGAAAGTTATGCAGAAACTGGGAAACATGTTATACCCACACTAAACTAGAAAACCAGGCAAAAGAACAGGTCAATTTACGCAAATATAAATGGACAATCAATATGAAAAACTAGATGTTCATTATCACTGCTTATCAAAGATGCAAATAAAATCAGATTTGCAGGGAGTTCCGAGGATAGTTCAGTGGTAGCATTCTCGCCTGCCATATGGAAGACCCGGGTTCGATTTCCGACCTAAGCACTTCTCAAGACAAACAAACCAACAAAAACAAATTCAACAAATGGGTGCTGTAATAACGGGATACTCGCATGGAAAAATGAAATGTGACCCCATCATACAGCATACAAAAAATTTGCAAAGGTAAACTTATACAACCATATGTTTGTGGGGCAATCTGGTTGGTGCGTAAACTGGTATACCTTTGTGAAAGGCAGTGTGGCAGTATCAAAAGACTTAAAACTATGCTTGCCCTTGATTCAAGTTTTCCTGAAGGGATAATATCATAACAGCACAAAGATGTGTATACAGTACACATTATGTGTAGTTCATAATGCTAAGTGCATAGTAAATCTTTTAATACTCAATAGGTATAGAGTTATCAGGAGATATCTGTCACTAAAGTGTTAACAGGAATAGTGGTTATATGTTACAGTTTTTACACTGAGAATTTTTTTTTTCATTTGGGGAGATAAATAACTGCAGCCCTGGAAATTACATACCAAATCGTTGCAGTGCAGTATCTCTTGTAACCCGTGGAAAGTAACAAATGAAATAAAAAGCTAGTTATTCCACATAAAAAAGTAATTTCCATAGGGTAGCATATAATAATTTAATCATGGAGTAAAAGGATATGCAGCATCTATAAGAAATAACATTTTGCTAAATTAAAAAAAAAATTTTTGTATAAAAAATACAAAATTAAATAGCATTTCAGCATATCTTAACAGAGCAATTGTAAAGATTTGGATCATTCTCTGATGTCAATCAAAATACAGGCATCTTCAGACAATAGTCTTCACATATCACACAATACCTGGTGCTTCCTTTCAGCTTGATAAAAGTCATGTAAACTTGAAACAAAATTGCTATCCAAAATTCATTCAGTAACAGAGTGTGACGAGAAAGTACTTTCTAATAAGCCTGTGATACCATTGCTCTGATAAGTGATGTGTGAAGCATTGCTCAAAGAAATTACAGAAGACCTAAATAAATGGGAGGATATACCATGTTCATGGATTGGAAGACTAAATACGGTGAATCCACTTCCATGGATTGGAAAACTAAATACCGTAAATCCATTTTCATGGATTGAAAGACTAGATACTGTGAAGATGTAAGTTAGAGTCAACACAATCCCAATCAAAGTCTCCACATGTCTTTGCAGGAATGGAAAACACAATCATCAAGTTCCTACTGAAGGGTAAGGGGCCTAGATAGCTAAAACCAACTTGAAAAAGAACAAAGTTGGAGGACTCACACTTCACAATTTTTTAAAGTTATATAGAGCAACAGTAATCAAAACAGCATGGTGCTAGCACAAAGATGTATAGACATATAGAGCAGTGGATGGAAATAAACCCTCAATCTATTGTCAACTAACATTTGACAGGGTGTTAAGTCAACTCGACAAATGGTGCTCAGGAAATTGGATATCCATGCACAAAAAAAATGAAGGTGGATCCCTACCTCACACTGCATACAAAAATTAACTCAAAAAATGGGTCAAATACGTAAATAACTAAAACTACAAAACTAAATCAAATGGGAACATCTTCTGGACCTTTTACTAGGCAATCGATTCTTAGACACCAAAAGCACAAGCAAAAAAAAAAAAATAGATTAAATTGGACTTCATCAAGATTTAAAACCTCTGCACATCAAAACAATATCAAGAAAGTGAAACAGCAACCTACAAAATGGGAGAAAATATTTTTAAATCATATATTTGACGATGATGTAATATCCAGAATTTATAAAGAACTCCTACAATTCAACAACAAAAAGACAAAACCCAATTTAAAAATGGACAAAGGACTTGACAGACATTTCTCTGAAGTCGATATACAAAATGACCAAAAGGACATGTAATGATGTTTTAAAGATCATTACTCAATAGAGAAATGCATATCAAAACCATGAGATATCTCTTCATACCTAGTAGGATAGCTATTATAAATCAATGGAAAATTAGCATTGGTGAGAATGAGGGGTACAGGAGCACTCATTCACTGTTGACAGGAATGAAAAGACGATGCAGCCACTATGGAAAGCAGCTTTGCAGCTCCTCAGAAAGTAAAGTATACAATTACAATATGACCCAGCAATCTCACTTCTAAGTACATACCCAAAAGAATTGAAAGAAGGAATTCAAATAGACTTTTATACAACGATGTTCATAGCTAAAAGGTGAAAGCAACCCAAGTGTCCACCAACCGATAAATAGTGTGGCATATGCATACAATGGAATGTTATTCTACTATAAAAAGGAATACAGTTCTGATATAAGCTACAACATGGACAAATCTTGAAGACCTTATGTTGACTGAAATAAGCCAGACACAAGAAGAAAAATGTTTTATGATTTCACTTACATGAAATAATTAGAATATGCAAATTTGTAGTAAGTAGAATATAGGTGTGCTGGTTTGAAAGGAAGTGTGCCCCCTAAGAAAAGCCATGTTTTAATATAAATCCCATTTCATAAAGGTAGAATAATCTCTATTCAATACTGTATGTTTGAAACTAATGAGATCATCTCCATGGATGATGTGATTTAGTCAAGAATGGTTGTTAAACTGGATTAGGGGATGACATGTCTCCACCCATTTGAGTGGGTCTTGATTAGTTTCTAAAGTCCTATAAAAGAGGAAATATTTTGGAGAATGAGAGACTCAGAGAGAGCAGAGAATGCTGCAGCACCACGAAGCAGAGCAGAACAACATAGCCATGAGAAGCTGAAGTCCACCTGCCAGTGATTCTGGAGATGAAGAAGAAAAATGCCTCCCAGGGAGCTTCATGAAACAGGAAGCCAGGAGAAGCTAGCAGATGACGCCATGGCTGCCATATGCCCTTCCAGGTGAGAGAGGAACCCTGAGCCTGTTCGCCACGTGCCCTTCCAGCTGAGAGAAAAACGTTGAACGTCGCTGGCCTTCTTGAACCAAGGTATCTTTCCCCGAATGCCTTAAACTGGACATTTCTATAGACTTGTTTTGATTGGGACATTTTCTCGGCCTTGGAACTGTAAACTAGCAACTCATTAACTCATTAAATTCCCCTTTTTAAAAGCCATTCCGTTTCTGGTATATTGCATTCCGGCAGTGTGTTAGTTAGATTCAGTTGTCAACTTGGCCAGGTGAGCATACCTAGTTTTGTTGCTGCTGACATAAGCCAATGGTACGTGAACCTCATCTGTTGCTGATTTACATTTACAGTAGGCTAGGAGGCATGTCTGCTGCAATGAGTGACGTTTGACTTAATTGGCTGGTGCTTAAATGAGAGACCACAACGTAGCACAGCCAAGCAGCTCAGCATTCCTCATCTCAGCACTGGCAGCTCAGCCCAGGCCTTTGGAGATGCAGAAAGAAGTCACCCCGGGGAAAGTTGTTGGAACCCAGGGGCCTGGAGAGAAGACCAGCAGAGACCATCCTGTGCCTTCCACGTAAGAAAGAACCTCAGTGGAAAGTTAGCTGCCTTTCCTCTGAAGAACTAACAAAATAAATTCCCTTTTATTAAAAGCCAATCCGTCTCTGGTGTGTTGTATTCTGGCAGCTAGCAAACTAGAACAGGCAGCTAGCAAACTAGAACAACAGGTTACCAATAGTAAGGATGGGGGTGAGAAAAGGCAAGCTAATGCTTAATAGAATAATGCAAAAGTTTTGGAAATGAGTGGTGAAGATGGTACCATAACATTGTGAATATAATATAACTAAATTGCATAATTTAATGTGGTTCAAATGGGAAATTTTATGTTGTGTACATGTTACCATAAAAACTTTTGAAAAAAAAGAACTCACAACAAAAAGAGTGAACCCTAATATAAACTATAGCCTTTAGTTCATAATTATAAAAATAGCCTTTATTTAATAATTATAAAAATAATTGAGGGTACATGGGTGGTTCAGTGGTAGAATGCTTGCCTGCCATGTGGGAAACCTGGGTTCAATTCCTGGCCCATGCACCCCCCCCAAAAAAAAAGTATAAAAATTGGTTCATCAACTTAAACAAATATAGCACACTTGTGCAAAATATTAATACTAGGGAAAACTGGGTTGGAGGGAGCATATGAGAGCTCTGCACTTTCTGCTTGGTATTTTTTTTTCCCACAATTGCCCTGAGAAATAAAAATAGTAATGCTATTGAGGTTCCCCCCACAACAACAACAACAACAACAAAAAAGAGCCTCAGAGACCTGTGGGACACAAGGAAGTATACATATGCATAATAGGATTCCCAAAGGAGAAGAAAATGAACAGAAAGAATGTTTGAAACTTCCTGAATTTGATGAAAAACTTTAGTCTGCACATCTTAAAAGCTCAAAACTACAAAGAACCCCACACCTAGCCACATCATAGGCTAACTGTAGAAAGATAAAGAATCTTGAAAGCAACAGAAGAATAGTGACTCATCACATTCAAAGGATCCACAAGAACAGTTTACATCACATCAGAAACCATGGAGTCCAGAAGGCAGTAAGGTAGCATATTCAAAATGTTGAAAGAAAAAGAATGTCAACGAAGAATTCTATACTCAGCAAAATTATCCTTCCAAAATGAAGAAATTAAACGTTCCCAGGTAATCAAAAACAGACAAGTTCCACTACCAAGCCTGCCATACAGGAAATATCAAAGAGAGTCCTTCAGGCTGGAGTGAAAATATACTAGGCAGTTACTCAAACTCACATAAAGAAAGAGCAATGGTGAGGTTAAATTAATACAGTAAATATAAAAGACGTTAATGTGTATTTTTGCTTGTATCTCTTTTCTATCTTATTTAAAAGACAACTTCATAAAGCAGTAATTATAAAGCTGTGTTGATGAATTTAAAATGTATAAACATGAAATTTGTATGGCAATACTACAAATGAGGGGATGAGGGGTGGAGCAACGTTTTTGCTTACTTTGAAATTAAGTTGGTATCAATCTGAACTGCAGTGTTTTAAAGTCATCTATATATGGGTAGGCACCAGGAATTGAACCTCGGTCTCCAGCATGGCAGGTGGAAACTCTGCCACTGAACCTTTAAAATATATTTTTTATTGTGAAAAATTACATATATACAAAAAAAGCAATAATTTTCAAAACTTACTGCAACAATTAGAGAACAGATTTCAAAGTTTGGTATGGATTACAGTTCCACAATTTTAGATTTTTCCTTCTAGCTGCTTCAAGACACTGGAAACTATAAGAAATATCAATATAATGATTCAGCAGTCATACTCATTTGTTAAATCCTATCTTCTCTGTTATAATTTAACTTTCTCCTTTGATATTTCTCCCAATCTTTAAGAGTATTTGGCCTATGCCCATTCTAATTCTTTTTATGTTGGAAAGGGCTCTCGATAATATGGGATAATAATTGATGTTCTGAAGAGGCTGGCCCTTCTGGGTTTCAGGATTTATCTGGCCTCAGAATCCATCTGGAGGTTATAAGTTTCTGGAAAATAATCGAAGTGCATGGAACCTTTGTAAAAATCTCAGATAAAGCCCTAGGTGTTTTTTTTTTTTTTTCAAATTTTTAAAAAAATTTTTTATTAATTAAAAAAAATTAAAAGAAAAACAAGCATTCCCAACACATACACTCAGCAATTCACAATATAATCACATAGTTGCATATTCATCATCATGATCATTTCCCAGAACATTAGAATCAATTCAGAAAAAGAAATAAAAAGACATCAGAAAAATATAACAAACAGAAAAAAAAAATTTTACAGGCCATACCCCTTACTGATCCCTTTCATTGATCACTAGCATTTCAAACTAAATCTATTTTAACATTTGTTCCCCCTATTATTTATTTTTATTTCATATGTTCCTCTCATCTGTTGACAAGGTAGATAAAAGGAGCCTCAGACACAAAGTTTTCACAATCACACAGTCACATTGTGAAAGCTATATCATTATACAATCATCATCAAGAAACATGGCTACTGGAACACAGCTCTACATTTTCAGGCAGTTCCCTCTAGCCTCTCCATTACATCTTGGATAACAAGGTGATATCTACTTAATGCATGAGAATAACCTCCAGGATAACCTCTCCACTCTGTTTGGAATCT
>PVIY010057226.1:0-12980 GCA_004026745.1 Myrmecophaga tridactyla
TTCCCCAAGGTGATTCCTTTCTGCATCTCCAAAGGCCTGGGCTGAGCTGTGAGTGCTGAGATGAGGCATGCCAAGCTGCTTGGGCTGTGCTATGTCGTGCTCTCTCATTTAAGCACCAGCCAATTAAGTCAAACACCATTCATTGCAGCAGGCAGGCCTCCTAGCCGACTGCAGATGTAATCAGCAGCAGATGAGGTTCTTGTACCATCGGCTCATGTCCACAGCAACAGAACTAGATGCCTTCACCTGGCCAAGTTGACAACTGAATCTAACTACCACATGTCCACCCCTTGTCAACTTGGCAATTACATACATCACCTTGAACAATATTAAGGTGCAAAAAATTACCTTGTGGCTGTGGACATGTGAATCTCAAAACAAGTTGTCTGGTGCCTATATGCAAAGGAGGTTATTTACAGGATACAGGTTTTCATTTCCATAGGGTGAAATTATAAGAACACGGATGTACAACCTGCAGGGCAAACACCATTGGATTTCAAAGTCTGAAAGTCATTCATACTTCCACTTTAGAAAGTGGCAGTCCCACACTTTCTGAGGGCCTGTGCAGTAGCCCGCCTCTTTCCAAATCAACCTCAGGGAACATCGATGAGACCACCTTTTTCTTGGCTCCACCCTCTCCAGGCATCAGGGCCACGTCTGGGCTCTCTGCTGTTTCAAAGGCACACACTCAACCCCTCTGTGGAGGCAGCCAGGCTCTCCCCAGGCCCCAAGGAGAGTGCTCCACCTTCTCCGAGGCCTGAGGCTGCACGACTCTTCCACTCTAACAAGGTGGGAGACTACTCCTCAGCCTTCAGGGTAAAGTCACCCTCTCCATGTGTATGGGTGGGTCCACTCTCCTGGCTGATGTTTCTTGGCTTCAGACCCAAACTTCCATGGTTCTCACTCTGCAAACTCCAATTCTTCCCTTTTGTGTCCACCTTTCTCCAGATTGGCAATGGTTCTATTTACACCAACAGTCTCATTAAGCACTCCAGGACTTCTCCATCATTCTCTTCACAGTTCCTCCAAAATCTTCCCCTTAGCCATCCAAAACACTGTTCCAACATATGTGGTATTTGCAAATTGCAGCAGTACCTCACTCTCCAGTACCAAATCTATTCTAGTTTGCTAGCTGCTGGAATGCAACACACCAGAGATAGATTGGCTTTTAATAAAAGGTGATTTATTTTGCTAGCTCTTCAGAGGAAAAGCAGCTAACTTTCATCTGAGGTTTGTTCTTATGTGGGAAGGCTCAGGGTGACCTCTGCTGGCCTTCTCTCCAGGCATCTGGATTCCAACAACTTTCCCTGGGGGGATTCCTTTCTACCTCTCCAAAGGTCTGGGCTGAGCTGCGAGTGCTGAGATGAGGTATGCCAAGGTGCTTGGGCTGTGCTACATTATGCTCTCTCATTTAAGCACCAGCCAATTAAGTCAAACATCATTCATTGTAGCAGGCACGCCTCCTAGCTGACTGCAGATGTAATCAGCAACAGATGAGGTTCATGTACCATCAGCTCACGTCCACAGCAACAGATCTAGGTGCCTTCACCTGGCCATATTGACAACTGAATCTAACTACTGGAGGATCTGTTTGGGCAATATGAGGATTACCATCAAATGCATTATTGGAATCCCAGAAGGAAAAAGATAGATCAATAGCAGAAAGACTCTGAAGAAACAGTTGTTGACAACTTTTTCAACTTGATAAAATACATGTATATACGAGTCAGACAAGGTCATGGAACTCTAAGCAGGGTAAACCCACTTAGAGGCATACCATAATCAAAGTTTTAAGGGTGAAAGATAAGGAAACAATTCTTAAAGCATTAAAGGAGATGCATCTTGACATGTACAAGAGAAACAGAAAAATTGTCAGCCAAGTATTGTATATCAGACAAAATTGTCCTTCAAAAATGTAGAAGAATTTGATATTTCCTGACAAACAAAGCTTAAGTCACTGTCAGATTTAGACCTGCCCTAAAGAAATGTTATAAGGAGTTCTCCAGTTGGGGATGAAAGGACACTAGAGTACCTTGGAGCCATCTGAAAAAAATGGACGTCTAAGTAGAAATGAATACATGGGTTAATATGAATGACTATACTATTGTATTCTCAGTGTGTAACTCTACTTATTATTTCTTAGAAGATCCAAAATACATCTATAAGAAATAATCATTATATGTTATGTTATTAGATAAGAAATTTCTATGTTATGAGATAAGAAATATATAAAGAGGTAAAGTTTGATGGGAAAAACTTTAAGGAAGGAGGCTGATGGGTTTAGGTGCATAAATTGTGTGTGCTATAAATTTAAATTAGTATCCTCTCATACTATTGTGTTATTGCTTTAGAATGTTAAGTATAAACCCCATGGTGACATTATAGAAAATTTCTAAAATATATTCATAATACGAAATGAGAAAAGGATAAATTTGTATCACTACCATAAATCAGCTACACATAAAGCACAACGGTATTAGAGGAAATGAGGGACAAAAATGCATAAGATATACAAGACACTAGTGACAAAATGACTGAAATATGTCTTTCCTTATCATCAACAGCTGTATTTGTAAAAGACATAAATTCTTCAGTCCAAAGACAATGATTAGAAGAATGGATGAGAAAAGCATGATCCAATTATATACTACTTATAAGAGGCAAAATCTAAACCCAAAGACACAAATAGATGGAAAGTGAGAGATTGGAAAAATATCCCAAGCAAATTGGAACCAAAAGAGAGTGGGGATGGCTATATTAATATCTGATAAAATGGAATTCAAATCAAAAGCAGTTACAAGAGACAAAGTGAAGGATGATATATATTGCTAAGTGGGTCAATACCCTAAGAAGATTAAAAAATAAAAATATAAACGAATCTAATGAGTGCATGTAAAAATGTGTGAAGTAAACCTTGGTGAAACTGAAAGGAGAAATAGATGGTTGATGATTTTATTACATTACTTCCATTAATGAATAGGACACATAAACAGGAAATCAATAAGGAAAGAGAAGACTCGGACAATATCCAGACCCAACAGATATATACAGAATATTCCAACCAACAAGGAAAGAATATATATTTTCTTCAAGTAAATTTGTATAATTCTCCGGTATAGGTCACATATTAGTTTACAACAGAAGCCTCAATACACTTAAAAAGATTGAAATTTTGTAAACCATCTTCTCTGACCACAATGGAATAAGGATAGACATCAATAACCAAACAAAACTAGAAAATACACAAATATATGGATGTTAAACAACACAGCCTTAAAGAGTCAAAGGGTCAAAAAATTAATCAAGGCAGAAATCAAGAAATACTTTGAGACAAATGAAAAGGAAAATACAACATACCAGGACTTATAGGCTGCTCAGAGTGAAGTTAGTAGCTATGGAGGTCTATACTAAAAACAAAGAATGGCAAGAGATCAATAACCGAACTGCCCATCTGAAGGAACTAAATGTCTTTTTGTTTCTGATATTTCATTCAACATGCTCTCCTTAAAGTTCATTCACCTAGTTGCATGCCTCACCACTTCATTCCTTCATGCTGTGGTTCAATAGTTCATTGTATATATACACCATGGTTTCCCCTTCCATTCCTCAGTTGTTGAACCCTTAGGCCACCTCCATCCATTGTGGATTGTGAACACTTTTGCTGTAGACACCAATGTACAAATGTCCATTCATGTGCCCACACTCAATGCCCCTCATTTTTCAAGGATAGTTTTGCTGGGTATAGAGTTCTTGGTTATTTCTTTCAGAATCTTAAATATATCATACCACTGCCTTCTTGTCTCCGTGGTGTCTGCAGAGAAATCCACATATAGTCTTATTGAACTTCTCTTGTATGTGATGGATTGCTTTTCTCTTGCTGCTTTCAAAGTTCTCTCTTAGTCTTTGACATTTGGCAATCTGATTAGTAACTGTCATCAGTTAGGTCTATTTGGATCTATGCTGTTTGTGGTATGTTGCATGTCTTGGATTTTTAATTTTATGTCTTCCAAAAGCGATGGAAAATTTCAGAGATTATTTTCTCCATTAGTCTTTCTACTCCTTTCCCCTCCTCTTTTCCTTCTGGGACACATATAACCTGTATATATTTGTGCTTCATGATGTCATTCATCTCCCTGAGGCCCTCCTCTTATTTTTCCATTCTTTTACCTATATTTTCTTTTGTTTGTCAGATTTTAGGTGTCCTGTTGTTTAGGTCACTAATCCTTTCTTCTGTCTCTTCAAATCTATTGTATGTCTCCATCGTTTTTTCACCCCTTCTCTTGTGACTTTCATTCTCGTAAGTTGTGTGATTTGTTTCTTTCAAATTTTCAGTTCTTCTTTGTGTTCACCAAAGGTCTTCTTTATATCCTCTGTCAGGTCATTGATTTCATGTATTTAAAATTTTTTATTGTGTGGTATAGCATATATACAAACAAAGAAATAAAAACAATACTTTTCAAAGCATTCTTCAAAAAGTGGTTACAGGACAAATCCCAGAGTTTGTCATGGGCTACCACACAATCCTCTCATATTTTTCATTCTTGCTGATCCAGAATATAGGCTGCTAGAGGGCTTAAATACTTTTTTATCATCACAATCAACTTTTTCCCTTCTTTTTTTGTAAAAAATAACATATATACAAAAAAGCTATACATTTCCAAGCACAGCACCACAATTAGATGTAGAACATATTTCAGACTTTACATGGGTTACAATTTCACAATTTTAGGTTTTTACTTCTAGCTCGTCTAAAATACAGGAGACTAAAAGAGATATCAGTCTAATGATTCAGCATTCATATTCCTTTGCTAAGTCTTATCTTCTATGCATAATTCCACCATAAATTTTTATCATTCTGCATCTCTGTTTAGGGGTATGTGAGCTATGGCATTTCTAAATTTTTGATATTGGAATGTTTTGTCACTAGTATGCGGTAAGGAGATGGGACTTTATGATGTTATGCAGAGACTGGGTTAGGTTTCAGGAATCATCTGGACCAGGGACCCATTTGGAGTTTGTAGGTTTTTGGCAGTACTCTAGTGCCTGAAACTCTTGTGAAATCTTATAAATTGCCCTAGGTGTTCTTTAGGGTTGTCTGGAATGGTCTTGGTTGGGGGTTGGCAGGTTATGATAGGTAGTGGGGTCTACCTGAAGCTTGTGTAAGAGCAACCTTGAGAGTAGCCTCTAAACTCTATTTAAATTCTCTCTGCCACTGATACTTTATTAATTATACTTCTTTTCTCCCTTTTAGTCAGGATATAGTTGTTGATCTCGTGGTGCCAGTTCTGGTTACATCCTTGGAAGTCTTCTCCCAAATCGCCATGGAGACTTTCCCATGGATGTTATCACATGTTGCAGGGTGGGCAGTGATTTCACTGGCAGAGTTGGGCTTTGAGAGCCTGATGTCACATCTGAGCAACAACAGAGGTCTGCCAGAAGTAACTTTTAGGCATGCCTATAGTCTTAGCTTCTCTGCAACCTACATAAGCTTCACAAGAGTAAGCCTCGTGATCAAGGGCATGGCCTTTGGATTTGGGTATCCCTAAAGTTTGACAAAGTATCAGGGGGTTTCCTAATGGGAAGGTTTAATAGTTCTATATTCCTTCTCCCCTCCCTCAGGGGACTTTGTCAATACTTTTGATTATTTGCTTAATATACTCTAGGATGTTTCTAGGCATTACAGTAATCTATGCAGGATTAAAGGACCTCTTTCTTATTCTGTGCTTCCTGTGTTTCAGTTGTTCAAATGAGTTATACAGACAGGTTGATGTAGATTATGCACTATAGAAAATTTCAATTCCAGATCAAATGAAACTTTCCTCCCTTGGTCTCAAAAAGTATGTGTGGTTCTAAAATATAGACACTGTCTTTCATACCTCTATGTTCTGAATTACTTTAACCCCAACCTGTTCAGTTTCATTTTTATCATTAAATATCAAGTTATATATATAAAACAGCCTCTCAAAAATCATAAATAATAATCACCACTCGGGACTTAAAGTGTTTGCTCTAAAAGCTTACAATCTAGGCTCTTGTTTTCTTATAAGCATTCTCTAAATGTGACCATACCATTGATTTTTTTTTGTTTCTGGCTTATTTTGTCTCACCAAATGTCCCACATGTTCATTCACATCGTTGCATACCTCACGATGTTGTTTCAGGACATCATTTTGTCTTACTGTTGCATAATATTCCATTGCATATACATATACCACATTTTGTTGATCCACTCGTCTGTTGATAGGCATTTGGTTTGTTTCCTTTCTTTGGCGGTTGTGAATAGTGCTTCTATGAACATCAGTGTTCAACGGTCTGTGTCCTTGCTTTCAGCTCTTCTGAGTATATACCAAGTAGTGCTATTGCTGGGTCATATGGCAGCTCGATATTTATTTACCTAAGGAGTGGCCAAACAGTCTTTCCTAGTGGGCCCACCACCATACATTTCCACCAGAGGTCCATAAGTGTCCCAGTTTCTCCACAACATCTCCAACATTTATAGTTTCCTGATTGTTTAATAGCAGCCATTCTTATACATGTGAGGTAGTGTCTCATTGTAGTGTTGATCTGCTTTTCCCATATAGCCAGTGAACATGAGGATCTCTTCATGTGCTTTTGAGCCATCTGTATTTGCTCATCAGAAAAATGCCTATTCCTATCTTTAGCCTATTGTATAATTTTATTGTTTGTTTTTTTTGTTGTTGAGTTGTATGATTTCTTTGTATATACAGGAAATCAAACCTTTGTCTGATAGGTGGTTTCCAAACATTTTCTCCCATTGAATTGGCTGCCTCTTCACCTTTTTGACAAAGTCTTTTGAAGTGCAGATGCATTTAATTTTGAGAAGTTCCCATTTATCTATTGTTTCTTTTGTTGCTTGTGCTTTGTGTGTAAAGTTTAGAAAGCTACCTCCTGTTACTAGGTCTTTAAGATGTTTCCCTACATTTTCTTCTAGAAGTTGTATGGTGCTAGTTATTATATTTATCTGGTTGATCCATTTTCAGTTAATTTTTGTGTAGGGTGTAAGATAGGGGTCCGCTTTCATTCTCTTGGCTATTGATATCCAGTTCTTCCATGCCCAATTATTCAAAAGACTATTTTGTCCCAGATCAGAGAACTTGGGTATCTTGTCAAAAATCAGTTCACCATAGATTTGGTGGTCTATTTCTGCAGACTCAATTCGATTCCATTGGTCAGTCCTTCTGCCTTGTGCCAGTAGCATGCTTTTTTGACCACTGTGGCTTTATAAGAGATTTTAAAGTCAGGGCATGTTAATACTCCCAATTTTTCTTCTTTTTTATCATGCTTTTCGCTATTAGGGGTCTCTTTCCCTCCCAGATGAATTTGGTAGATAGCTTTTCCAAATTTTCAAAGTAGGTTTTTGGAATTTTGATTGGTTCTGTGTTTAATCTGTAGATCAATTTGGGGAGAATTGACATCTTAAGTATATTTAGTCTTTCTATCCATTTGCAGGGAATGTCTTTCCACCTATTTAGACGTTCTTTGATTTATTTTAGCAATTTTTCTGGGTACTAGCCCTTTACATCCTTAGTTAAGTTCATTCCTAAGTATTTGATTCTTTTATTTGCTATTTTGAATGGATTTTTTCCTTAAGTGTTTCCTCAGATAAGCAGGAGTTCATTGTATGTATATGGAAAATGTACTGATTTTTGCACATTAATTTTATATCTGCCACCTTGCTGAATTTGTTTATTAGCTCAAGTAACTTTGCTGTAGATTTCTCAGGATCTTCCAAGTATAGTATCATATTATCTGCAAATAATGAGACTGTTACTTCTTCCTTTCCAATTTGAGTACCGTTTATTTCTTTGTCCAAGCTAGAACTTCTAGCACAATGTTGAATAATATTGGTGACAGTGGGCATCCTTGTCTTTTACCTGATCTTAGGGGGAAGGCTTTCAGTCTCTCTTCATTGAGTATGATGCTGGCTATCGGTTTTTCATATATTCCCTTTATCATATTGAGGAAGTTACGTTTGATTCCTATCTTTTGGAGTGCTTTTATCAGAAAAGGATGCTGAATTTTGTCGAATGCTTTTTCAGCATCAATCGAGATGATCATGTGATTTTTCCTTTTTATTTGTTAATGCGCTGTATTATGTTAATTGATATTCCTGTGTTGAATCACCCTTGCATTCCTGGTGTAAAACTCACTTGGTCGTGGTGTATAATTCTGTTAATGTGTTGTTGGATTTGATTTGCTAATATTTTATTGAGAATTTTTGCATTTATATTCATTAAAGAGATTGCCCTTTAGTTTTCTTTCTTATGGTATCTGTACCCAGTTATGGTATTAAAATGATTTTGGCTTCATGAAATGAGTTAGGTAGAGTCCCTTTTTCCTCAATTTTTTAGAGAAGTTTGAGCAGGATTGGTGTTATTTCATTCTGAAATGTTTGATAAAATTCCTCTGTGAAGCCATCTGGCCCTGGGTTTTTCTTTGTAGGAAAATTTTTGATGACGGATTCTCTTTACATGTGATTGGTTTGTTGAGATCTTCTATTTCTTCCTGAGTCAGTGTAGCTTGTTTTTGTGTCTCCAGGAGTTTGTCCATTTCATCTAAGTTGTACAGTTTGTTGGCATATAGTTGTTCATGGTATCCTCTTCTGATTTCTTTTATTTCTTCAGGGTCTGTGCCAATCACCTCTTCTCATTTCTGATTTTGGTTATTTTCATCCTCTCTTTTTTCTTCTTTGTCAGTCTTGCCAGTGACCCATCAATTTCATTCATTTTCTTAAAGAACCAGTTTTTGGTTTTATAAATTCTTTCTAATGTTCTTTTTTTCTCCCATTCATTTATCTCTCCTTTAATCCTTGTTATTTCTCTTCTACTTGCTTTGGGGTTAGTTTGCTGTTCTTTATTAAGTTCCTCCAGGTTTCTTGTTACATAGTCGATTTTTGCTCTTTCTTGTTTTTTAACATAGCGTTTTAAGGCAATAAATTTTCCTCTTTGCACAGCCTTTTACTATATCCCAGAAATTCTGCTAAATCATATTCTTATATTCATTTGTCTCCAGATAGCTGCTGATTTCTCTAGTAATTTCTTTTTGACCCACTGGTTGTTTCAGAGTGTGTTATTTAATCTCCATATATTTGTGAATGTTCTCATTCTTTGGTCATTACCGAGATCCAGCTACATCCCATTGTGATCACAGAAAGTTCTTTGAATAATTTCCATATTTTAAAATTTATAAAGACCTGTTTTGTGCCCCAGCATATGATCTATCCTGGAGAATGATCCATGAGCACTAAATAATGTATC
Organism: Myrmecophaga tridactyla; assembly: GCA_004026745.1. Taxonomy (NCBI): domain Eukaryota; kingdom Metazoa; phylum Chordata; class Mammalia; order Pilosa; family Myrmecophagidae; genus Myrmecophaga; species Myrmecophaga tridactyla. The sequence goes on from PVIY010057226.1 coordinate 9,279, forward strand.
CTTGTGTTTTGTTGTTTAATGACCTATATAAGTCTGTTAGGTATAATACATTTATCAGGTTGATTAATTTTTCTATTTCCTTATTGATCTTCTGTCTGGTTGTTCTATTTATAGAGGAGAGTAGTGTATTGAGCTCTCCTACTATTATTCTTGAAACATCTGTTGCTCCCTTCAGTTTTGACAATGTTTGTCTCATGTACGTTGGAGTGCTTTGATTGTCATTTCTTCTTGGTGAATTGTCCCTTTTATTAATATATAGTGTCCTTGTATGGCTGTTATGATGTTTTTATATTTAAAGTCTTTTTTGCCTGATATTAGTATAGCTACTCCTGCTTTCTCTTGGTTACAACTTGTGTGGAACATCTGTTCCCATCCTTTCACTTTCAATGTATTTGTATCCTTGTGTCTATGATGAGGCTCTTGGAAGCAGCATATAGCTGGATTATGTTTCTTAATCCATTCTGCCAATCTGTGTCTTTTAATTGGTGAATTTAGTCCATTAGTGTTCAAAGTTATTACTAAAATGACATTTCTTGAATCCACTATCTTATTTGGATTCTATTTGTGAGACCTATACATTATTTTCCCTCTTTCTCTCTTTATCCCTAAAGCCATGCTAACTGGCACTTTTCAATTCTGTGCCCTTCTCCAGATCTCTCCTGTCTTTTCTTTTTCAACTGGCAGAACTTCCTTTAATATTTCTTGTAGGGTTGGTCTCTTGTTGACAAATTCTTTCAGGATTTACTTGTCAAAATTTTAATCTTTCCTTCAGCTTTGAAGGACAGTTTTGCTGGGTACAGAATTCTTCACTGAGAGTCTATTTCTTTCAGGATCTTAAATATATCACTGCCTTCTTACCTCCATAGTGCCAGTTGAGTAGTCTGAAGCCAGTCTTATGTGATTACCCTTGTATATAGAAATTGCTTTTCTCTTGTCACTTTCAGAATTTCGTCTTCTCTTCCACATTTGACAGACTGAGTAGTATGTGTCTTGGGGAAGGTCTATTTGGATTTATTCTATTTGGAATTCCTTGGGCTTCATTAACTTTCATATTTATGTCCTTTATAAGGGCTGGGAAGTTTCCCCCCGTTTTGTCCTCAACTAAATTTCCTAGCCCTTTACTCTTCTCTTCTCCTTCTGGCACACCCATGATTCTTATATTTATTTGATTTGTTTTGTCCATCATTTCCCTGGGACCCAATTCATTTTTTTCCATCTTTTTTTTGCCATTTGTTGTTTTGAGTGTTTGAAATCTGTTGCCTTGTCCTCTAGTTCACTTATTCTTTCTTCTATCTCTTCAGGTCTGCTCTTGTGTGTGTCTAGTATGTTTTTTATTTGGTCTACATCATCTTTAATCTCTGTGATATCTACCACTTTTCTATTTATTCTTTCAAATTCCTCTTTGTGCTCCTCTAGTGTCTTCCTGATCTCTTTTATGCTACTGGCTATCTTATTTATTTTATTTAGCAGAGTTATATGAATGTCTTTGATTAGTTATTCCAATGTCTGTGTCCCCTATGGTGTTTTAATTTGGTCATTAGGTTAGGTTTCATCTGTCTTCATCAAGATATGCTTAGTGAACTTCTGCTTTCTTCATGGCCTGTAAATATCTTGATCGGTTTACCTTGTAAGTTGATTTACTTCAGTAGTCTAAAGCCTTTGAATATGAGGGATGGATATGGGGCAGGATGCAATATGTGGGGTAGAAAACCAAAGTAATTTGATGTATTGCAGTGCAGGTATCGGCTCAGGTTGGGGATGTTATGGTGGTGCCTGTGAGTGAGGGCATCCAGTGATTGGGGAGGATATTCCTGTGCAGGTGCATGGGTTTGGAGGGTGGGGCCCTGGTGTGTGTTGGTTTATGGTGTGGGGTCCTTAGTGTGCATGTGCAGAGCTCAGGTCAGCAGGTCAGCATTGGGCCTGCTTGAGCTGGAGGCAGATGTGGCCTCGTTATGCAGGTCAGTGCCTTCCCAGAGCTGGGCTGTGTTACTGGGGGCCATGCACATGTGTAGACCTGGGAGGGCCATAAACTGATATACATGTGCACAGAGCTTGGGTGTGTGTGTTGTGGCATTATATGCCTGTATGGGCTGGGGGCAGGTGTAGCCTTGGAATGGAGGTAAATATTGGCTGCCTTTATGCACTGGCAACTGCCTGTAGGCAACCGGGACAGAGAGGTAAATGTCCATAGGGGTGGGGCAAGACTGCACTTTTTCAGGAGAGATGGATTGGGCTGGGGGAGACTGCACATGCTTGGGGTGGGGCTGTTGGGTAGGTACATGTCAGGGGGATTTTGGTGGGGCAGGGGCGCTTGGAGCATGGGGTGGTGTGGTGAGTGGTGGGGTTCAGGTGCATGGATTGTGGAGTGGGTCCCAGGTCATGGGGCTACACTGGTGAAGGCAGTGCATTCAAGGAAAGTGGCTTGGCTTACTTCCTAGTTCCTGCTGTCTTTCTTCCCTTGAACTTCTGAGGGTTCCAAGCTTTTGCATAATGCTGTTAGCACCAACTGGATGATCTCTGGTTCTCAGATTCTCCGTTCCTGGTTTTGCAACCAGGACCTCTCCATATTCTGCAGAAAATTCTCCCAGATCACTTACACCCTGGAATCACCATCTCAGTCACCCTCCTATCCATTCTCCAGCTGTTCTTTGGAGCAGGTGTGAACTCGACCTATCCTATTCTGTGATCTTCCTATATCTCTGGAAGATCTCTTCCATAATGGAAGTGGTATAATGGAATCAACTTGTCACTAGGTTGCTGACAGGTCCCCCAAAGGTATGTTGGCATATTGGGTATTCAGAGTCATTCTCTGCTGTTGGCAGGTGGCACTCAGAAGTGACTAAACCATTTGCACTTTGATGAGTGTAACAACCTGTTCTTCAGCTCATGCAAAGTTCTATCTCTGTCACTAAAGCCACTCTGGCCATAAACCCTTTGGATAAAGACAGAAGGTACTAGGAATAATCACTGGTTGTCCTCCAAAGAATGATACATCTTTCCTATTTTTACCATGACCATATTCTGCTGAGAATTACCACAACAATGGACCTTTCAAATATAGTATAATTGTTTAATAGCAGATTTGACATGTAGGAGAGAAAACTCATCAACTAGAAGACAGGAAAATTGAATTCATTGAGTCTGAATAGCAGGCAGAGAAATATGCAAAAGATGAGTAGAAACCAAAGCATACCCAATATATATACTGTGGAAATCTGAGGATGAGAAGAGAATATTAAAGGGGCAGAAAGCCTAGTTGAAAAAATAATGGCTGAAAAGTTCTCAAAATTGGTGAAAGTCATGAATATACAAATCCAAAAAGTTCATGAAATTCCAAGCAGGGTAAATGCACTCTAAGGTACACCATAATAAATTTATTAAAAACCAGTGATAAAGAGAGAATTTTTAAAGAATTATGGGGGAAGCAACTTTTCATGTACAGGGAAATTTCAATAAGTCTAAATTCTGAATTCTCTTTGGAAGCCATTGAGTTTAGAAAGAGTGTTGTAGTCTACTTAAATTAGTGAAAGAGAAAAATTGCAAACTCAGAATTCTCTGTCCGAAAAAATACTGTCCTTCAAACATGTGGAAGAGGTGGTGCCTGTCAAGATGATGGAATATGGAAATCCATTGCACTCTTTTCACCCAAAAACCATTAGTAGGTGGGCAGAAACTGTTTGAAACAATTGTCCTTGGGCTCTG
>PVIY010057227.1:0-12975 GCA_004026745.1 Myrmecophaga tridactyla
AAGATTAAAACACGGCTTTTCTAAGGCACATAATCCTTTCAAATTTGGCACAACATACAGTGGAACATTATTCAGTGATAAAAAGGAATGAAGTTCTGATACATGCAGAAACATGGATTAACCTTGAAAGCATCATGTTGAGTGAAATAAACCAAGTAGAAATTGATGAATTTTGCATGATCTAAGTGATATGAAATAATTAGTATAAGCAAATTCATGGATTTAGAAACTAGAATACTTACTGAGGGCTGAGGTGGGTGAAGGGTACAGGAGTTAATACTTGGTGCAGAATTTCTGTTTGGCGTGACAGAGAAGTTTTGGTAACAGCTGGTGGGAGTAGTAGCTCAGCATTGCCAATGTAATTAACATGGCTGAATTATATGTTTGAATGTGTTTTAGAAAGTAAGTTTTGAGTTGTTTTTATTTTACTAGAATAAAAATTATTTTAAAACCGTAACATTTTACAGCAAAGTGAACCCTCATGTAAAATGTGGACTAAAGTTAAAAATATAAAATTATTTTTTCATCAATGGTGACAACGGTACCACGCTAATGAAAAGTGGTAATAATATGGAAAGCTGCATGTATTAGGGGAATATCTTGCAACTCTATTTTTGGCTGATTTTATGTAAAGCTACAACTTCTCTAATAAAAAACTAAAAAAAAAAAGTTGCTATCAGGAATATAACAATGCCATACATATTTGTGTTAAACATAACTCATTACAAAAGAAGTACCTCAAAAATTATACTAACCTGCAGTGGACTTCTGGGAAGATGACAGAATAGGGAGTTGCAGGGTTCACTATTCTCCACAAAATAGCTGACAGGCAGAATCTATCCAAAACAACTGATTTGGGGCTCCAGAGACTAGGGGAGTACTGCACAGCATCTGAGGAAAAGTGGAACTAAGAGACTAAGAAACAGTGGTAAAAAACAGTGAGTAACTCATGTGGCTGAGGCTCCTGGCAACCCACTTACCCTTGAGGCAAGCAGCTTTGGGTTGTCCTGGCCTCTGCCTACCTGGCTGCTGTGAACTGGGTGGGCTGCGGAAGCCCCCCTCCCCAAGAACAGAAGAGGACATGGCCCTGAATGGAGCAGCTATTAACCAGTGAATTTAGACCACTGGGTCCCATTGCTTGAGCATGTCCTAGACACGTGTGCCCCACATCATTGTTTCCGCCAGAAGTGAAAATGCCAGAGGGTTAAAATACCCTACCTTCTTAGGGCTGTGGGGAATAGAATGCTGAAGAGTATCATCTGCTGGGTAAGCCAGGAAAGTGCACACTTGGGGAGCTGAAATAAAGGCTTTTTTGGCTTCTGTGCTACTTTGAAACTGTTGTGTACTGCAGAAAAGCCATGTTCTTTAATCCTCATCCAATATTATTGTATGGGATCTTTTTTACTAAGTTTTTTCCATGAAGATGTGACTCACCCAATTGTGAGTGAGATCTTTTGATTAGGTGGTTTCCAGGAATGCTTCTCCACCCATTTAAGGTGAGTCACATACTAGAGTCCTTTAAGAGGGAAACATTTTGGGAAAAGCGTCAGCACCAACAGAGCCAACACAACACCCAGATGTTTGGAGACACAGAAAGAAAATGCCCCTAGGAAAGGTGTTTGAAATGAATAGCCAAAAGAGCAGCAGATGCCAGCCACATCCCTTCCCAGCTGACAGAGGTGTTCTGGATTCATTGGCCTTTCTTGTGTCAGGGCATCTTTCCCTGGATGCCTTAGTTTGGATGTTTTTATAGCCTTAGAACTATAAACTTGCAACTTAATAAATTCCCTTTTTAAAAACTGTTCCATTTCTGGTATATTGCATTCTGGCAACTTTGCAATACAACACAGCATCTTTCCTGACTCTCTCTCTAGGGCCTTTTTGAACTGGACTGAGCCCCCAGCATGGGTTCCTAGCTCTGTTTTCTTAAAAAATATTTTGATTGAGAAATATCTACACATGTACAGTCCAATCAAATTGTACAATCAATGGCTCACATATCATCACACACCATGATCATTTTTAGAACTTTTGCATCACTCCTGAAAAAGAAATAAAAAGGAAAAAAAAACAACAACTCATACATCCCATACCCCTGACCCCTCCCTCTCACTGACCTGAGTATTTCAATTTCCTCAATTTTTACCCTATCTCTCCCCCTATTATTTATTTATTTTCTATCCTTCTTTTTTATTCATCTGTCCATACCCTGGATAAAAGGAGCACCAGACACAGGTTTTTTACAATCACATAGTCACACAGTGAAAGCTTTTTATAGTTACACAGTCTTCTCCAAAAATCAAGGTTACTGGAATACAGTTCAACAGTTTCAGGCACTTTCCTCTAGCCACTCCAGCACATTATAAACTAGAAAGGGATATCTATAAAATGTGTAAGAATAAACTCCAGGATAACCTCTCAAATCTGTTTGAAATCTCTTAGCCACTGAGATTTTATTTTGTCTCATTTTTCTTTCCACTTTTGGTCAAAAAGCTTTATAATTCCCATGTTACTGGATCCCAGCTCATCCCTGGGAGTTGGGTCCCATATTGCCAGGGAGCTTCACACCCCTGGGAGTCATGTCTCACATATGGGAGGGGGCAGTGAGTTCACCTGCCAAGTTAGCTTAAAGAGAGAGTCCACATCTGAATAACAAAAGGGGTTCTCTGGGGGTGACTCTTAGGCATAATTATTAGTAGCCATGGCCCTGTTTTGGCTGGGAAACATAGATGAACCAAGGGTCAAGGAAGAGCTCTAACACAAACCCAATCAACCACAAAATCTTAGACAAGAGAGATAAACTGACTTTCAGATTAATCTCATTAAGATAACAGATGCCCACACATTAGCCAAAAATTACAAGCCATACAAAAATATCAGAAAGATATGGCCCAATTAAAGGAACAAATTAAAAAGTTGAAGGAAACACAAAATTTGGAATAACTAATCAAAGATGCTCAAACAAATTGCCTAAAGAAATTCAAGGAGATGAAGGAAAATATGGTTAAAGAGAGAAAAGGTATTAAAAAAAATTGGATGCACATAAAAAAGAATTTGAAAGCATGTAAAAAACATAACAGAACTTATTGAAATGAAATTCACAATAAATGAGATTAAAAATACAGTAGAGAGGGCGGGCCATGGTGGCTCAGTGACAGAGTTCTCACCTGCTGTGCTGGAGACTCTGACTTGATTCCTGGTGTGTGCCCATGCATTAAAAAAAAATACAGTAGAGGTATACAACAGTAGATTTGGGTCAATAGAAGAAAGGATCAGTGACCTAGAATGCAAGACATACAAAATTGTAAAGATAAAAAACAGATAGAGAAAATAATGGAATAATTGAGCAGGGTCTCATGGAATTGAATAACAGCACAAAGCAAACAAATGTACCCATGATGGGCGTCCCAGATGGAGAAGAGAAGGGAAAAGGGACAGAAAGAATATTTGAAGAAATAACGGCTGAAAACTTTTCAACTCTTATGAAAGACATAAATGTACATATCTAAGAATCACAATATACTCCAAACAGAAACAACTCCAAATAGACCAGCTCTAAGACACATATTAACTAGACTGCAAATTGCCCAAAATAAAGAGAGAATTCTGAACACAGCAAGAGAAAAGTGACCCATAACATACAAGGGATGCTCAATAAGACTAAATGCTGATTTCTTACCTGAAACCATGGGAGATAAGAAGGCAGTGGTATGATATATTTAAGACAATGAAAGAGAACAACTGCCAGACAAGAATTCTTTATCCAGTAAAACCATCCTTCCAAACTGAGGGTGAGTTGAAAATATTTATAAACAGACAAGAAAGTGAGAGAATTTTTTAAAAAGGGACCGTCCTATAAGAAATACTAAAGGGAACTCTGCAGGATAAAAGGAAGAAGACAGGAGAGAGAGGCTTGGAAGAGAGTGCAGAAATGAAGATAATCAGTAAGGATAACTAAAAGGGTAAAAAATGAGACCCAAACAAGATATAATGCATAAAAGCCAGAGGATACTATACAGAGAAGGTCGGGTTTAACAAATGAGTATGAGTGCTGAATCATTATACTAATATTTCTTTTGGCCTCTAGTACCTTAAAGCAACTAGAAATAAAAACATAAACCATGGAATTGTAACCCATACCAAACTTTGAAAGCTGTTCTACAACAAATTGTTGCTATGTACTTTGAAATTTATTGCTTTTATGAATACATGTTATTTAAAGAGGAGGAGTATAACAGAGAAGATAGGATTTAACAAATGAGTATGACTGCTGAATCATTATATTGATATTTCAGTTGTCTTGGAACACCTAGAAGAAAAAATGAAAAAGCATGGAACTGTAACCCACACCACACTTTAAAATCTGTTCTATAACTTTGTTAAAATCTACTTGGAAATTTATTGCTTTTTTGTATGCATGTTATGCTTCATAAAACAAAAGTTAAGAAAAAAGAAAAAAACTCATACATCTCATACCCCTTACCCCTCCCTCTTATTGACCACTAGTATTTCAATCTACCCATTTTTTTTTGCCTTTTATCCACCCCTATTATTTATTTATTTTTATCCTTTTTTTTTTTTACTCATCTGTCCATATCCTGTGTGCCAGTTTGAAAATATTATGTACCCCAGAAAAGCCATGTTTTAATCCTACTCTAATCTTGTGGGAGCAGCTGTTCCTTTTAATCCTGATTCAACAGTGTAGGTAGGAAACTTCTGATAGATTATCCCATGGAGATGTGACATGCCCAATTGTGGGTGTGAATTTTGATTAGATGGAATGTGTCTCCACCCATTCCAGATGGGTCTTGATTAGTTTACTGGAATCCTTTAAAAGAGGAAGTATTTTGGAAAGAGAGCCAGAAATGACAGAAATCTCAGAGCTGACAGAGAGAGACAGCCATCAGAAAGTTCAGAGCAGAGCTGACACAGATGCCAACATTTGGAGAACAGAGATACAGACGTTTGGAGATGCATGGAGTCCATCAGACATTGACATGAGATGTTAAGCAAGCCAGAACTAGGAGAGAGCCAAGGGAAGTCAATGGATGAAAGACAGGCCTGGAGAAGCAAAGTGAGAAACCCCCATAGGAACAGAGGTTGAAAGCAACAGAACCCAGGAACGAGGGACCACCAAGGGACCAGCATGTCTTCCCAGCTGACAGAAGTGTTTCAGATGCATCAGCCTTTCTTGAAAGCAACAGAACCCAGGAACAAGGGACCACCAAGGGACCAGCATGTCTTCCCAGCTGACAGAAGTGTTTCGGATGCATCAGCCTTTCTTGAATTAAGGTATCTTTTCTTGGATGCCTTAATTTGGATATTTCCATAGGTTTAGAATTGTAAACTTGTAACTTCTTAAATTCCCTTTATAAAAGCAAAAAAAAAAAAAGAAGATAAAATGGTTGAAGTAAGTAGTGCATTTACAGTAATAACATTGAATTTTTTTGTTTAAATATTTTTATTGAGAAATAGCCACACATATGCAGTACAACCATATTATACAATCAATAGCTCATAATATCATCACATAGTTGTGTATTCTTCACCATGATCATTTTTAGAACATTCAGATCACTCCAGGAAAAGAACTACAAATAACTGATATATCCCATACTACTTACCCCTCTGTGTTAATTTGGAAACTGCCAGGATATGATATAACAGAACTAGACTGGCTTTTAAAAAGGGGAATTTAATAAGTTACAAGTTTACAGTTCTAAAGAAGTGAAAGTGTCCAAATTAAGGTACCAAGAAGAAGTTACCTTCACTCAAGGAAGGCCAATGGGTCAGGAACACCTCTGTCAGCTGGGTAGCCATGTGGCTGGCATCTACTGGTCTCTTGCTCCTGAGCTCCACTGCTTTCTGCTTCTATTACTGCGGGTGTTCCATCCTTGTCTTCTCTGGGGCTGGCCTTCATATCTTGGCTTCCCTTGGTTCTCTCCAGGTTCTGACTTGCTTTACATCTCATGATAAAGCACATAGCAATGTCTGCTGAGCTCCAAGCATCTCCAAACATCCATGTCTCTGCATTCTCTGTTGGCTCTGAAGTTTCTGTTGGCTCTCTCTCTGTCGGCTCTGTCATTTCTGACTCTTTCCAAAATGTTTCCTCTTTTAAAGGATTCCAGTAAACTAATCAAGACCCACCTGGGTTGGGTGGAGTTACATCTCCATCTAATCAAAGCTCATACCGACAATTGGACATGTCACATCTCTGTGGAGATAATCTAATCAAAAGTTTTCAGCCTACAGTATTGAATCAGGATTAAAAGAAATGGCTGCCTCCACAAGATTGAATCAGGATTAAAACATGGCTTTATTGGGGTACATAATATTTTCAAATCAATACACCCTCCCTCTCATTGACCCACAGTAATTCAACCTACTCAATTTTTACCCTTTATCTCCCCCTATTATTTCTTTTATCCTTTTTTTTTTTTTAACTCACTTGTCTATATCCTGTATAAAAGAAGCATCAGACACAGGGTTTCACAATCACACAGTCACACTGTAAAAGTTATATAGTTATAGTCTTCTTCAACAATCAGGGCTACTGGAACACATTTCAACAGATTCAGGTACATCCCTCTAGCCACTCCAATACACCATAAACTATAAAGGGATATTCATGTAATGCATAAGATTAATCCTCCAGGATAACCTCTAGACTCTGCAATTTCTCAGCCACTGAAACTTAATTTTGTCTTATTTCTCTCTTCCCCCTTTTAGTCAAGAAAGTTTTCTCATTCCCATGATGCTGGGTCCCAGCTCATCCCCAGAAGTCAGGTCCCACATTGCCAGGTAAGATTTATACCCCTGGGAGTCATTTCCCACATAGAACCAAGGGCAGTGAGTTCACCTGCCAAGTTGGCTTAGAGATAGAGGCCACATCTGCATGACAGAAGAGTTTCTCTGAGGGTGACTCTTAGGCATAATTATCAGTAGGCTTAGCTCCTCCTTTACAGGAATAAGTTTCATAAAGGAAAGCCCCAAGGTAGAGGGCTCAGCCTATTGAATTGGTGGTCCCTACTGCTTGTGAGAATATCAGGAATTCTGCAGATGAAGAAGTTGAATATTTACTCCTTTCTCCCCAGTACCCCAAGGGGACTTTGCAAATAGCTTTTTAATCTCTGCCCAAATTACTCTCGGATATATTGTGGCATCACACTAACCTATACAAACCAACAAGATCTCACACCTATACAAGACTCCGTGTAATAATGTGTTCAAGTAAACTGATCACACCAGTTAAATTAGATAATATGCTACCCAAAATATAAATTTTGTACCAAATAAGCATCTCTCTGGTCTTTCACAGAGGTGGAAGTTTGAAAATATGGGCCCTATCATCCTTTACCTAGTATTCTGATTTACCTTAGTCTTATCCAGATCAGCTTCATTCTTATCTCTACATGTAGTTTCAGCTATTTTAACAGCTGATGAATGAGGTAATGCTGACTTTCATAGTTTCAGGGCTCTACCTCTGAGTTTCAGGTGCCACATAAATAAAAGAGAATTCTGAAAGCTCAGTAGAAGAAGCTTCCTCATTGATCACTCCTCACCCCCAGAGTAGGGACAGTCTCTTCCTGTCTCTCTCTCCCAGCCTGCACTGGTTCAGTAGGCAATGGATATCCTTGGGGATTACTTTTTCCCTAGGAAAGGCATCTTATTCTTTTGCTCTTTTTCGGGGCAGCTGCACCTTGGGACCCTCCTGTGGCTCTAGTGGTGGCTTGGGGAGAACATTGGACTGCTTCATGTATCTTGGTTCAAGAAGGCCGATGATGTTCATGTTTCTCTCTCAGCTAGAAGGGCACATGGCAAACATGGTGGTGTCTGCAGGCTTTCTCCTGGCTCTACCAAAAAAATAACATTGAATATTAATGGATTAAATTCCCTAGTCAAAAAACAGATTAGCAAAAATGGATAAAAAATATAATCCCTCTATATGCTACCTATAAGAGACTCATCATAGACCCAAAGATATAAACAGTTGAAAGTGAAAGGCTGGAAAAGATATTCCATGTAAACAGTAAACAAAAAAGAGGTGGGGTAAGTATACCAATGTCAGACAAAATGGACTTTAAATGCACAAATGTGCTTATGGATCATTCACAAGGATAGACCATATGTTGGCTCACAAAAGAGTTCTCAATAAATTAAAAATTGGGATTATACAACATACTTTCTCTGATTATAATGGAATGAAGCTTGAAATCAATAACATTAGGAGAACTGGAAAATTCACAAATATATGAATTAAAACAACACACTGGAATGCAATATACCTGAAATAGAATGGCTTTCAAAAATGGAATTTATTACATTGTGTAAGTTTATAGTTTTGAGACCATGAAAATGTCCAAATTAAGGCATCCAGAGAAAGATACCTTGGCTCCAAAGAAAGGACCAATGAAGTTTGGGGTTTCTCTCTCTGCTGGAGGAGCTCATGGCAATGTTTGCTAGCTTTCTTTCCTCATTTCATAAAGTTTCCCTCAGGGTGTTTTTTCCCCTTCTGCATCTCCAAAGGTGTCTGACTGTGTGGGCTCTGTCAGCACTCAGCTTTTTCCAGAATGTTTCCTCTCGAAGGGCTCCAATAAGCAACCCCACCTTGAAGGGTTCATCTCCATGGAAACCTAATCAAGTCATCTAATCAAAAGGTACCATCCATAATTGGGTGGGTCATATCTCCATGGAAACAGTAAAAAGGATCCCAGTCAGCACTATTGAATGAGGATTAAAGAACATGGCTTTCCTGGGGCACACCACAGTTTTAAACCTTCACAGTGAGTCAAAGAAGAAATTGCAAGAGAAAAGAATAAATATCTTCAGATGAATAAACAAGAACATGGCATATTAATACTTATATGATATGGGGGCATAGATAGTTGTGGTAGAATTCTCACCTGCCATGTGGGAAACTTGAGTTTGATTCTTGGCCCATGCGCCCTCCCCCAACCCCCCAAAAAAACATTGTGAAAAAAATTCTCTATGATATACATACCACAAATCTGTCTGTGTGTGTGTGTATGTGTATATAGAGAAATACATATATGTAGGGAGACACATTTTAAGAAAAACTTATGGGATTCACTAAAGGTAGTGCTGAGAGGAAAAATTATGGCTCTAAACACCTATATTAAGACAAGAACAATGAACTAAAATCAAAGACCTATCCGCATACCTGGAAGAACTAGAAAAAAATAACAAACTAATCCCAAAGCAAGCAGAAGGAAAGAAATAACTAAGATTAGAGCAAAAATAAATGAAATTGTGAACAAAAAAGCAATGGAGAGAATTAAAAAACCAAAATTTAGTTCTTTGAGAAGGTTAATAAAAAAAGGATGACAGAGAAAAAATAGAGAGACGATGCAAATAAAATCAGAAATAAGAGGGGAGCATTATTACTGACCCCACAGAAATAAAAAGATCATAGGAGGATACTATGAACGGCTGTATGCCAACAAATTAGACAAGTTTGACAAAATGGACAATTTCCTAGAAACACATGAACAACCTCGCTGACTCTAGAAGAAACAGAAGACCTCAAAAAAAAAAAAGCCAACCACAAAGAGATTGAAACAATAACCAAAACCCTTCCAATAAAGAAAGCACAGGACCAAATAGCTTCCCAGGTGAATTCAACCAATCATTCCAGGAAGAATTAATAACAGTCCTGCTCAAATTCTTCCAAAAAGTTGAAGGGAAGGGAACACTACCTCTTCTAGTTTGCTAGCAGCTGGAATGCAATATGCCAGAAATGGAATGGCTTTTAAAAAGGGGAATTTAATAAGTTACAAGATTACAGTTCTAAGGCCATGAAAATGTCCCAGTTAAAGCAAGTCTATAGAAATGTTCAATCTAAGGCATTCAGAGAAAGATACTTTGATTCAAGAAGCCAATAAAGTTCAGGGTTTCTCTCTCAAGTGGAAAGGCACATGGTAAACATGGCACTGCTAGCTTCCTCTCCAGGCCTCTTACTTCATGAAGCTCCCCAGGAGGCATTTTCCTTCTTCATCTCCAAGGGTCGCTGGCTGGTGAACTCTGTGGTTCTCTCGTCCTTCTGTAATGATTCTGTAGCTCTTTCCTCATTCTCATAAGGGCACTCTCTCCAAAATGTTTCCTGTTTTATAGGAGTCCAGTAAACTAATCAAGACCCACGTAGAATGGTTGGAGACGTGTTTCCATCTAATCAAGTTTAATACCCACACTTGATTGAGTCACATCTTTGTGGAGATAGCCTAGTCAAGTTTCCAACCTATAGTACTGAATAGGAATTAGAAGAAACTGTTGCTCCCACAAGACTGATTAGGATTAAAACATGGCTTTTCCAGGGTACATAAATCCTTTCAAACCAGCACACTACCTAACTCATTCTATGAAGCCAAAATCACCCTCATACCAAAGCCAGATACAACAAGGAAAGATAGTTACAGACCAATGTCTCTCATGAATATAGATGCAAAAATCCTCAACAAAATACTTCTAAATCAAATCCAACAGTGCAGCAAAATAATTATACACCACAGTCAAGTGAGTTTTATTTTAAGTATACAAGGGTGGTTCAACACAAGAAAATCAGTTAATGTTAAAGCACTACATTAATGAATTGAAGGGAGAAAACCACATGATCATATCAGTTTATATGGTCAATTTCAGAAAAGGCATTTGACACAATCTAGCATCCTTTCTTGAGAAAAACACCTCAAAATATAGAAATAGAAGGAAATGTCCTCAACATGGTAAAGGGCATATGTGGAAACCCCACAGCTAACATCATACACAATGGTTAAAGACTGAAAGTTTTCCCTCTCAGATCTGGAACAAGACAAGAATGCCCACTGTCATCACTGCTATTCAACATTGTCCTGGAAGTTCTAGCCAGAGCAATTAGGCACAAAAAAAGAAATAAAAGACATTAAAATTAGAAAAGAAGAAGGGAATCTTTTATTATTTGCAGTTGATAAAATCTTATATTTAGAAAGTCTGAAGAAATCTATGAAAACCTACTAAAGCTAATAAATGAGTTCAGCAAAGTAGAAGGATACAAGATCCAAATGCAAAAATCAGTAGTGTTTCCATATACTAGTAAGGGGCAATCTGAGGAGGAAAACAAGAAAAATATTCCATTTACAATGGCATCTAAAAGAATCAAATATCCAGGAATAAATTTAGCCAAGGATGTAAAGGACCTGTACTCAGAAAACTACAAAACACTGCTAAAGAAATCAAAGAAGACCTAAATAAATGGAAGGACATTCTGTGTTCATGGATTTGAAGACCAAATATCATTTATATGTTAATTCTACCCAAATTGACTTACAGAACCAGTGCAACCCCAATCAAAATTCCAACATCCTACTTTGAAGAAATGGAAAAGCCAATTATCAAATGTATTTGGAAAGGCAAGTGGCCTCAGATAGCCAAAAGCATATTGAAAAAGAAAAACAAAGTTGTAGGACTTATACTTCCTTTTTTTTTCATTTTAAATTGAGATATATTATATATTCACATACCATATAATCATCCAAAGTGTACAATCAGTGGTTCACAGTATCATCATAGAGTTGTGCATTCATTATCACAATCGATTTTTTAATATTTTCATTACTCCAAAAAATAAAAATAGGAATAATAATTAAAATAAAAGTAAAAAAGAACACCCAAAACATCCCATCCACCCTATTTATTTTTTTCTTATATATTTTTTACTCATCAGTCCATATATTGGATAAAGGAAGTATCAGTCACAAGGTTTTCACAGTCACATTATCACACTTTAAAAGTGCTGTAGTTACCCAATCATCTTCAAGAATCAAGGCCATTGGGTACAGTTCAGTTATTTCATGTATTTCCCTCTAGCTACTCTAACACTGCCAAAACTGAAAAGGGATATTGATATACTGCATAAGAATAACCTCCAGAATGACCTCCTGACTCTTTTTGAAATCTCTCAGTCACTGAAGCTTTATTTTGTTTAATTTGTTTTCCCCCTTTTGGTCAAGAAGGCTTTCTCACTTCCACATTGCCAGTGCCAGCCTCATCCCTGGGAGACATGTCCCACAAGGGGAAGGACAATGAGTTTACCTGTGGACTTGGCTTAGAGAGAAAGACCACATCTGAGCAACAAAAGAGGTTCTCTGGGGGTGACATTTAGTCATAATCATAAGTAGGCTTGGCTTCTCCTTTGTAGGAATAAATTTCATAAGGCAAGCCCCATGATCAAGGGCATACCCCATCAAACTGGCAGTCTCCAAAGCTTGTGAGAATATCAGGTCTCCCCAGCTGGGGAAGTTTAATATTTCTACCTTTTCCCAAATTCCTCAAGGGGACTTTGCAAATACTTTTTAATCTTCTTTCCCTATTATTCAGGGATGTATTGAGGCATCTCACCAACCTGTACAAACTAACAAGATCTCACTCCCTATTTAACATTCCTTGTAATTCTGATGTTCAAATAAGCTGACCATACAAGTTAAATTACTGAAAACATAAATTTTGCATCAAATAAATATATCTTCCTTTAGTCTCCCTCAGAAGTTGAAGTTTTAACATACAGTCAATATTGGGCTGAATAGAGTAGGTGGAGCTTAGCCCTGTTCCACGGAAAAATTAGAGAAGGGACAGGAGGGCGACTGAGGCAGTAATTCGGGAGTACAGCTGCCCTGGGAGAGCCTTCTGCAGCACATGTGGCAGCCCTGGTTACAGAGGCAGAGGAAAAGAGAGGCAGAAAGCTGGAGCCTGGCATGGAGGCGCGGAGGCCATGGGAGTGCACTGATAGGAGCTGGGGACTAGGAAGTAAGCCAGGCCATGTTCCTTGGATGCACTACCCTTACCAGCACAACCCCATGACCAGCGACTCACCCCACACCCCACACGCCTGAACCCTCACCTGCTCCCATTCCCTGAGCTCCAGGCGCCCCCACCTACCAGCCCCCAGTGCACATACTTGCCCCAAGCGCAGCCCAACCCACCTCT
>PVIY010057228.1:0-12986 GCA_004026745.1 Myrmecophaga tridactyla
TAATTCTTCGATTTTTGCTCTTTCTCCTTTATTAATATAGTAATATATTGCACAATTAATATATTGCTCTTAAAGCAATAAATCTCCCTCTTAGCACTGCCTTTGTTTCATCCCATAAATTTTGATATGTTGTGTTTTCATTTTCATTTGCTTCGAGATATTTACTGATTTCTCTTGTAATTTCTTCCTTGACCTGGTGGTTGTTTAGCCTCCTGTATTTGTGAATTTTCTGGCCCTTTGCTTGTTTTGATTTCCAATTCCATTCCATTATAATTCAAAAAAGTGTTTTGTATAATTTCAATCTTTTTAGATTTATTGAGACTTGCTTTGTGAACCAGCATATAGTCTATCCTTCAGAATGATCCATGAGCACTTGAGAAAAAATTGTATCCTGTTATTGTGGAGTGTAATGTTCTGTAAATGACTGTTAAGTCTAGCCCATTTATTTTATTATTCAAATTCTCTCTCCTTACTGATCCTCTGTCTAGATGTTCTATCCATTGTGTACCTGAAATCTGATACACAAAGAATATATAGGGAAAAGAATGGAAAAATATGAGCAGGGTCTCGTACTGAAGTCTCCACCTATAATGGTAGAGGTGTCTATTTCTCCCTTCAGTGTTGTCAGTGTTTGCCTTATGTATTTTGGGACACTGTGGTTCGGTGCATAAAATATTTGATTGTTTTGTCTCCTTGTTACATTTGTTCCTTTTATTAATACATAGAGTGATTCTTTGTCTCATTTAATTGTTTTACATTTGAAGTCTAATTTTTCAGATAATAGTACAGTTACTCCTGCTCTTTTCGGATTATTGTTTGCATGAAATATCTTTTCCCAACCTTTCACTTTCAACTTATTTGTGTCCTTTGGGTGTAAAATGAGTCTCCTGTAGACAGCATATAGATGGGACCTGTTTTTTATTCTATTCTGTCAGTCTATGTCTTTTGATTGGGGAGTTTAATCCATTAACATTTAGTGTTATTACTGTAAAGGCAGTACTTTCTTTTTACCATTTTGCCTTTTGGATTTTCTATGTGATTTTTTTTCTCTTTTTACCTTTATTAATAGTCTTCATCTCTACACTCTTCTCCAGACCTCTTTCTGCCTTTTCCTATCTGCCTGCAGTGTGCCATTTAGCATTTCTTACAGAGCTGCAGTTTTGGTCACAAATTCTTTCAGTTTGTCTGAAAATGTTTTAGTCTCTCCCTCATTTTTTTTTGTATGCTGTATGACAGGGGTCAGATTTCATTCTTTTTCCATACGAGGATTCCAATTACTGCAGCACCTTATGTTGAATTTTAGTTTGTTTGTTTGCTTGCTTGTTTGCTTGTTTGGGGAAGTACCCGAGCTGGGAGTCGAACCTGGGTCTTCTGCATGGCAGGCAAGAATTCTACCACTGAACTACCTTTGTGCCCCGCTCCCCTCATTTCTGAAGGACAATTTTGCTGGATATAAAATTCTCAGTTAGCAGTTTTTCTCTTTTAGAATCTTAAATATATCATACCACTGCCTTCTTGCCTCCATGGTTACTGCTGAGACATTCACACATAGTTCATAGTTTTATTAGGCTTCCCTTATATGTGATGGATTGCTTTTCTCTTGCTCCTTTCAAAATTTTCTCTTTCTCTTTGACATCTGACAATCTGATTAGTGTCTTGAATCTATCTGGATCTATTCTGTTTGAGGTACACTGCACTTCTTGGATCTGTAATTTTATGTCTTTCATGTGAGATGGAAAATTTTCAATGATTATTTCCTCCATTAGTCTTTCTCCTCCTTTTCTCCTTTAAGGACACCCACAACATGTATAGTCATGTGTTTCATGCTGTCATTCAATTCTCTGAGACCCTATTCATATTTTTTCATTCTTTTCCTATATATTCTTCGTGTATCAGGTTTCAGATGTCCAGTCCTCTAGTTTACTAATCCTTGCCTCTGTCTCTTCAAATCTATCATTGTAGGTTTCCACTGGTTTTTCACTTCTTGTATTGTTCCTTTCATTCCCATAAGTTCTATGATTTTTTCGAACTTCAGATTTTTTGTTTTTGTTTACCCAATGCCTTCTTTATATGCTCCATCAACTCATTGATTTGGATTTTGATGATATTTTCCCTGTCTGTTCGAATATCCTGAATTTGTTGTTTCAACTCCTGTATCTCATTTGTATTGTTGATTTATTCCTTCCACTGGACCATATCTTCAATTTTCTTAGTATGACTCATTATTTTTTGCTGGCATCTAGGCATTTGATTTCCTTAATTAGTTTATTCTGGAAAATGTTTTCCCTCTGTTACTTAGGATTTTCGTGTTGGATGGCTTTGTTCTCTATCTGTTCTTTGACATTCAGTTCAACTTATTCTAGAGCTCTAGCATAGGTTCTGTTTGATCAGAATTTTTCAGTTTCTTGCACTGCCTATATGAAACTTTTTTTTTGAGAAGGGTCTCCTTAGATATTATAGACCCCAGTCAGATTTTCCCAGATTGGACTGGCCTCCTCTCTGGAGGAAAGTCGCCTGCATCGTTTTTCCCCTGAGGGTGAGACCCAGCAGGTTGTGAGACTTTCCTAAGAAGCCTCTAGATTCTGTGATTTTCCCATCCTGCCCAGTATGTGGCACTTGTCTGCCTGTGGCTTCCCAACATGGTAAAGTGATATGATGCCTTTAATTCCAGCAGACTCTCCCTGCCAGAGTGAGGTTGAGACAGAGGTGAGGCTGTAAATTGGTACTAATTGTTTCAGTTTTCCAGACCCTGGAGCCTGAATTCTTTGAAGGAGCCATTCCACTTGAGCTGGGCCCCACCTTTCTCTTGGGGAAGGTACAGCCTTTAGGAATTAACTCCTTTCACCTGACTAGTTACTTTGTCTCTCAGACACGCTTAATTGTGCCCTTGCCTGGGGCGGTGCTGGAGCCTGAGAGTTCATCCAGTTCTATCTAATGAGCCATTAAGTAGTAGAAAAAACAAATCATTTTCAGAGCAGGATCCCTGCTCCACGGGTTTGTCAATGAAGAGCTTAAGCTGGTAAGTGGCTCTATGTATCTCCAGGCTCTATGTGCCCCCTTTTGCTAGGGTTCAGCCCTTTTCTGATATTTTGTGCTGACTCAAAAATAATCCTGTTTTTTTTTTTTCTTCTTTCTTTCTTTTTTTCCTATCAGCCTTGCTCCCTCTCTGCTGGGGCAAAAACTCCTAGTACCTTTAGCACTTATTCCAGGTTTCTCTGGGCTGGGGAGGGGGGCAGCTATTCTCAGAGGTCAGAATTTGTTAATTAAGTCTGCAATTGGAGCTTGGTTGAGCTAAGCCCTTGCTGCTAGTAAAGTCTGTTCCCTTTCCCCTCAGGGAACCTGGCTGCTGTGCCTGAGGGGGAGGGGCACTGGCCTCCAACAGCTTAAGGGACTTACAGTTTTGTGTTGGGTCTCACCCAGTCCAGCTTGTTTATACTGGTGTACGCTATGTATCTGGTCATTGATGTAGCCCCAGCAGTTGTTCTGTACTAGTTCCTGGCTATTTACTAGCTTCTCTGGAGGACGAACTAAGCCATATCTCACTAAGCAGCCATCTTGCCCCCAATCCCTGCCCATTTTTAAATTGGGTTGTTTATCCTTTTTATTGTTTTGTGCCAAGGGGCCTTTATATATTCTGGATACTAGAACATTTTGAGATACATGACTTACCAGTGTTCTCTCCCATTCTGCAGACTGTCTTTTCCCTTTCTTTACAGTGCTATTTGAAGCACAAAAGTTTTTCATTTTGATGAAGTCCAATTTATCTAATTTTTAATGTCTGCTTGTGCTTTTAGTGCCAAATCTAAGAAACCACTGTGAAGGGCACAGAGTAATTCTTCTGTTTACTTCTAAGAGCCTTATAGTTTTAAAATGTTCTTATATTTAGGTCTTTGACACATTTTGAGTTAACTTTCATATGTGGTGAGAGGTAGCAGTCCAAATTCATTCTTTGGCATGTGGATATCCAGTTGTCCCCGAACCATTTGTTGAAAAGACTATTCTTTCCCCCAGTGAAGTGTCTTGGCACTCCTATGCAATCAACTGATCATAGATATGTGGATTTACGTCTGCACTGTCGATTCTATTATATCTCTATGTCTATCCTTATGTCAGCATCAGTCTTGATTATTGTAGCTTTGAAGTAAGTTATGAAATAGCAAGTATGAATCCTCCAAATTTGTTTTTCTTTTTCAAGGTTACTATGGCTGCTCTTGGTCCTATGTATTTCCATATGAATTTAAGGATCAGTTTTTCCATTTCTGCCCCCAAAGCAGCTGTATTTTGTTAACTCTGTAGATCAATTTGGAGCATATTACCACCTTAAGTCTTGTAATCCATGTACTGAAGATGCCTTCTCATTTATATAGGCCATTTCAAATTTCTTTCAACAATTTCTGTAGTTTTCAGTTTACGAGTTGTACATTTTTCTTGTTAAATTTGTTCCTAAATATTCTATTCTTCTTTATACTATTATAAATGCCGTCCTTCTGAAGCGTTCTCCAAAATGCTTCCTCTTTTAAAGGATTCTGGCAAACTAATCAAGACCCACCTGGAATGAATGGAGTCACATCTCCCTCTAGTCAAAAGTTAATGCCCACAACTGTGCACATCACATCTCTGTGCAGATAATCCAATCAAGTTTCTGACTCTTCTAGGTGTGTAATCCTTTCAAATTGGCACATTGAAGAAGAAATACGCTATGCTGGTTTGAAAGAATGTATGTACCCTAGAAAAGTCATGCTTTAATCCTATTCACATTTTGTAAAGACAGCCATTTCTTCTAATCCCTATTCAGTACTGTATGCTTGAAACATTAATTAGATCATCTCCCTGGAGATGTGACTCAATCAAGAGTGACTGTTAAACTGGATTAGGTGGAGAAGTGTCTCTACCCATTCCAGGTGGGTCTTGATTAGTTTATTGGAATCCTATGAAAGAGGAAACATTTTGGAGAAAGGAGGAGATTACAGAGAGCAGAGAAGAATGACAGAACCACAAGAAAGCTGCAGAAGCATGAAGCAGAGAGTCCAATGACTTTTGGAAATGAAGAAGGAAGATGCTTCCTGGTAAGCTGGAGAGGAAGCTAGCAGATGATGCCATATTCGCCGTGTGCTCTTCGAGCCCAAAAAGAAACCCTAACTGTGTTCACTATGTGCCTTTCCACTTGAGAGAAAAACCCTGAACCTCATCAGCCTTTTTGAATCAAGGTATCTGTTCCTGAATGCCTTAGATTGGACATTTCTATAGGATTGCTTTAATTGGGACATTTTCTCAGAACTGTAAACTAGAAACTTATTAAATTCCCCCTTTTAAAAGCCATTCCATTTCTGGTATATTGCATTCCACCAGCTAGCGAACCAAAACATAGGCCCCCTTGGGAGCTTCATGAAACCAGAAACCTGGAGAGAAAGCTAGCAGAGGTCACCATGTTCACAATGTGCCTTTCCAGCTGAGACAGAAATCCTGAACTTCATCAGCCTTTCTGAGTGAAGGTAAACTCTTGGTGGCGCCATAATTTGGACATTTTATAGACTTGCTTTAATTGGGATATTTTCATGGCCTTAGAACTGTAAATGTGCAACTTAATGAATTTGTCCTTGTAAAAGCCACTCCATTTCTGGTATGTCACATTCCAGCAGCTAGCAAACTTGAACAGATGGTATACAGGGAAAAAATACAATCAATGCTAGCTAGAATCTATAGTCAACAGTAACACTGTAATATGCTTTCCATGAATGTAACAATGGCATTATGCAAAAACTAAATGTCAACAAGCAAGGGACATGGGGAAGGGGTATGGGAGTCTCTGTAGAAGAAGAGGAAATGTAGATTATGGTGGTGAAGGCACAGTTATATTCTTAGGTTGGATTGTATGTTGTGCAAATAAAATTGCTTAAAAATGAACAGAGAGAGAAATAAGTGCTAGAGAAAATGTAGAGAAAGAGATATACCTATTCACTATTGGTAAGGAAGCTGAGAGGGGCAGTTTCTCCAAAGAGCAGTATGGTGGTTCTATAGGAGGCTAGGGGTGGGGTAGCCATATGATCTTGTAACTTCATTGCTGGGTTACAAGAGGAACTGAGAATGGACATTTGCACACTGCCGTGTTCGGGATTCCCAACGGATGGAGGTGGTCTGAGGGTACAATGCCTGAGGAATGGGAGGAGGAACCACGGTTGTTTACATACAACACACTACTGAGCTAGCGGCTGCGAGAAGGAATGCAGTTGTAAGCATGCAACTAGATGAATGAACCTTAAGGACAGTATGTTGAGTGAAATGTTAGAAACAAAAAGAGAGTAACATGCCTCACTCATACTGACTAACTATAATATATAATCTCGGAGAATTGAAATTGAGAGCATGGGTAAACAAGTTGGGGCCTACTGTAAAGGTTCCTAGACTGTAAGCTCTTACAGCAGTCACATATATTCAGGATTTGTAACTGATATTTCTAAATTCTGAGATGCTGAGCCATTTATATATAACCTGGTTGTTCCCTGGAACTTTGGGTATTTATATGACACCTGAGACTCAGAGTTAGAACACTGAAGCTATGAAAGCCAGCACTGCCCCATTAAACAACTTAAAAAAGCTGAAAAAGTGATCAGACTTCAATTAGAGATATGAATGAAGCTGATCTGGATAAGACTAAGGTAAATGAGAATACTGGTTAAAGAATGATATGGCCCAGGTGCATGGGTGGTTCAGTGGTAGAATGCTCGCCTTTCATGCGGGAGACCTGGGTTCAGTTCCCGGACCATGCAACCCCCCAAAAAAAGAATGATATGGCCCATATTTTCAAACTTTAACTTCTGTGTAATACCAACGGGAGAGACACTTATTTGGTGCAAAATTTATATTTCAGGTAGCACATCATCTAATTTAACTTAAGCACCATAAGTACATGGAATCTTGAATAGGACGTGAGATCTTGTTGGTTTGTATAGGTTGATGTGATGCCACAATATATCCCAGAGTAATTTGGACACTGAATAAAAGTGTTTGCAAAGTTCCCTTAAGAGACCAAGGAGAAAGAAAGAAATACTGAACGTCCCCATCTGGGTAATTCCTGATATTCTCGTAAGCAGTGGGAACAGCCAATTCAATAGGCTGAATCGTGGGGCTCACCCTTATGAAGGTTATTCCTGCAGAGGACAGGCTGAGCCTACTGATAATCATGCTTAAGAGTCACTCCTGGAGAGCTTCTTTTTTGCTCAGATGTGGCCCCTTTCTCCAAGCCAATGTGTTACATTTGACAGAAAACTAAACATGTGGACTACCATGAGGCTTACATGAGAAGCTGAGGATTACCCATATTTATACCTTGCTTTACTGAAGTTACTATTTCGTTTTTCGTTTTAAGCTTTTTATTAAAATATAATATACATGAAGAAAAGTACACATCACTTCATGGTCTCACACTCTGCACATAAGTGTAGAGCTCAATGACTTTTCACAAATTAACACTCCCGTGTACCAGTACCCAGATCAAGAAACAGAATACTAACAGCATGCCATTAGGCACCCTAACATTCCTTTTAAATCACCACACATGCAGCAAGGACAACTGCTATCCTGACTTCTAACAGCACTCATACTTAAAATAAAACATTCCATTCACTTTGACTACCAATATAAAGCCCAATGAAAGATCCAGAAAGTGTATCTATGACTAGCCTTCACCAGTCAAAGGTAAAGCAATCACATTACTTCATGGTCTCACACTGTCTATAAAGTGCCTTTTTTGTTTGTTTGTTTTTGGGTATTACCATCAATAATTAGAAAAGACCTACCAATGCTCAGGCATTGTCCTAAGCGTGGCACATACATTTACAGATTTAATTGTCATAACAATTCTACAGGGCTCAAAGTTTAGAAAGAACACAAAGCTAATTAACGGCAAAGACGAGGTTTAAACCTGATAGTGTTGAGACTCCAAACCCCAGGATCTTTCTCTGATAACCATGTTAGAGCTGGTTAATTAAATAACTGCTTTTAGGAAACTTCAATGGAAGAACAGGGCTTAGGAATGATTTAAAAGGATGGTTGAGCCACAGCTGAGAGAAGGAATAAAATGAGCAAAGCATAAAGAATAAACAAGGCTTGCAGATGCTTATGCATCTCTATGAAGTCTCTAAAGGTGACACTAATCAATCACATGTGCCATCCTTGCCATATATTTTACTTCTACACATTATCTCATGTATACAGAATTTTTGCCTTAGTCATTTTTTAAAAGAAATTAAAAAAAAAAAGAAAGAAAAAAGCCATTTATATTTGCTCACAAGTTTACCATTTCCAGCATTCTTCATTGCTTTGTATACATCTAAGTTTGTATCTGGCAAAATTTTCCTTCAATCCAAAGAACTTGCTTTACCATTTCCTATAGTACAGCTCTACTGCAACAAATTCAGCTTTTATTTGAAAATATCTTTATTTCACCTTCACTTTTGAAGGCTAATTTCATGGGATAGAGAATTTCTGGTTGATGTGGGGGTTTTTTGATTGCTTTTTTTCCCCCCTTTACTAGATTAAGAATGTTCCATTTTGCATTATTTATGGTGAGAAATTTGCAATCATTCCTATTTTTGTTTCCTGTATTTAGTGTGTCTTTTTTCCCTCTGGCTGTTTTCTCTTTTTATTGCTAGTTCTTAGTAATTTAATTATGACATGGTTTGCTATGGTTTCTTTGGGTTTATCTTGTTTGGAGTTCTCCTCTTCTGGGGACCATTTGACATTGTCCAGCAGGTCATGAGGCTCTGTTCACTTTTTTCCCCCAAGACATTTTTCTTCTGTACTACAGTTTGGATAGTTTGTATTCCGTTTTTCAATATATTGATCTTGTCTTAGGGGATCTCTAATCTGCCATGAAGTCTATTCACATTGAGTTTTTTAGCTCAGATACTGTATCTTTCATCTTTAGAAGTCCCATTTTGTTTTTTCTATATTTTCTATTTATCTCATTATTATGTTCATATTTCCTTTAAATTCTCTACATATTTATAATCGCTGTTTAAAATCCTTATCTGCTAGTTCCATCATTTCTGTCATTTCCAGGTCTATTTCTATTGCCTGAACTTTTTCCTGGTTTGGGATCACAATTTCCTAATTCTCCCCAGTAATTTTTCATTGAATGCTGGATGCTCTGAATCTTTCATTGTTAGATGTCTGATTTGTGGTCAGTAGGCAGGTAAGTTACCTGCAAATTAGCTGTAAACTTTGTTAGTACAGGTTTATGATAGCCTTTATTCTAGGTCTACCTTAGCCTTAACATTAAAGTATGACCCTTCTGGGGTCTCGATTGAATATCCTATCTAGTCAACAAATCTTCTCCACTGTGGCTGGTTAGAACTCAATCCTGTGTGAGCTCTGGGTATTATTTAATTTAAGGCTCCTGGCATCTTCAGGACCACTTTTTTGCCCAAGCTCTTAAGATCTCAGTTTAATCTTGAACAGCTTAGTACTCAGCCAAAGACTCAAAGGGACCCATGCAGATCTCTGGAGTCATTTATCTGGACATTTTCTTCTCTCTGGTATTCTGTCCCACAAATTCTAGCCACTTCAGTCTCTGTAAACTCTCATCTCTGTCTCATCAACTCAATTAGACCACCATGCACTGTTTGGAAAACGTCTCCCTGGGCTACGACCCAGAAGGCATCTCTAGACAGAAAGTTGGGGCGAAATGGGGTTCTTTCCTTTTGCCTCCCTTCTCTCAGTGGTTACAACCCTGTACCACCTGCTGTCCAATGTCTGGACACAGTTGTTTCATATATTTTATCTAGTTTTCTATTTATTTATGACCAGAGGACAAATCCGAAACCAATTACTCCATCATGGCTAGAAGTCTCTTCTCTGATAAAACCACCAGTGCTTTGCAGTAGCTAGAAGGAAAAATCTTAGATGAGGGCATGGTAGCCCGTGACAAACTCTGGGATCTGTTCTGTAGCTGCTTGTTCAAGTATGCTTTGAAAATTCTTGCTTTTGTCTTTCTTTTCTTTGTAAATAAATATATCTTCTCCAATTTTTTTTAAAGGAAGTGATTTTGGAATACCTTTCTTGTACTAATTTTTCTCTAATCATGAAACTATTAAAATCATGAAAGTCTTAATGTTATCATTCTTTTGCAAGTTACCTTAATTTTAAGTGGTACTCAAAAAATCAACTTTAGAAATATAGTGTCCTCAATTTATGCCATGCTAAGATACACAACTTCAACAACTTTAATGGAATTACATTTCTTACTTATGCACAATTTCTTTAATTTGAATTCCATAAAAGACATTTCTTTACAGGTAGCCAGAGATTTCTTTTGTTCCTTTTTATTCCTGATACAAAATGTAAAGTTCCTTTGAATTCATTATCTCTTTCATTTTTCCTATACTGAGTATAGAATTAGAAAGTATAATAATTAGGATAGCTACAATTAATTAAAGAATATAAATTATATCCTGAAGGATATAAATACAGTATTTTTATGAACTAAATAAAGCAAAATATAGCAAGAAGGTGGGGAATAGGAGACATAAAATTACAATTTACCTCTTATTTGCCTGTCAACTACTCTCATTTCCTTTCTTATCTTCAATGACCATTCATTGACCTGGGAAAAAATAAAAAAATAAAAATGATAATACTCCTAATTTAACTTTTAAAGAATTTTATGTTATTCCTACACTCATTCCAGACACAAAATAAATAAAACCACTGTCAACAAAAGAGTGCGAGACCCAAATTCTATTTTTTCTTTACCCACTTCTTTTTATTCACAGTAAACAGATGCCCAAAGCTATACAAAGATTCTTAAAGGCAGCAGTAAGAAGCACTTCATACAAGACCTCAGAGGGAGTATGATACATTTCAGGTACACACAAAAAATTTTCAAGATGTATAGACAGTTTCAAGGGCATCAATTTACAAATTTTCATTTTTTACACATAATCAGGTCAAAAATTACTCTGCCTGAGAACATACTTGCGTCATGAGAATTCACCATTTCTATCTTCCCTTTCACAATGACACTTCTCTATTTTACAAAAGAAAGGGATTCTTCTAACCATTCTCTCTCATTACTATGATATATTTCCCTGAGTGGCAAAAACCTGTAAGGCACAATACAAAGGGTAAGCTGGAAATACTGGTGTAGGTGTTGAGAACATAGTCAATGTCTCTAATGATTATCAAATTTTATGCAAGTAAGTGTTTTCCAATTCTTTACTTTCAAAAAAAAATTGGAGGATTTAACTGAGTTGTTAATCAATAAGTCATTAAAGGTAACTTTTATACTAAATTCTGCTTTTTGGTGAATGATTCAGAGGAAGTTCAAAGAACTGAGGGGCACTGCCATTAAAAAACTCCTTCCTTCCCCATCTTACCTAGGTTAACAAGGTTTCTCAACACTTGAGGTTCCTCAACACCAGGCTTCTCAACTGCTTAAAAAAACATAAAATAGGGACTGGATTGATGATGAACCCTGGAGAATTTATCCATGTAATATTCATCCATGGATACATGAACTGAATGGCAAAAAAATAAAAATAAAATACCTATCATTTGGATTTTTCAATAAAGTTTACTTTTTCCTGTTTAATAATTGTATAACAAAATCTGTAAAATATTTACATAAGCTAATTATAATTGCAATAACTCCACCTGGAAGAAAGATTTTAAGCACTCAGAACTGTATGGTCATAACTTTTTTAAAATTTTAATATTTGGTCTGTGTACATATTTTTATTCTAAATAAAACAGAAAGGTTAATAAATTATTTCAAACACAAAATTACTACATTTTAGGGAGAAATCCATGAGGTGAAAGTAGAATGGAAATAAAAGGTCAAGGATAAAAATAATGAAAAACATCTGGCTATAAATGATTACTTGAACATGTATGTTTTATATAATGATGTGTATCAAATTTCAGTGATAGACAACTGGATACTTTTTAAAAATTGATGTGACAGTTTTATTTATACACAACAATATTTACAACATGCAAAAAATCGGATCCTATCCAACTCTAATTTAGCCAATTTAAAATTTGCCCTAGATGGTACACTTACTTGAAATTAATTTAGGCAACAGATGAACAAAGAAGTTAGAAGACACTGTTGGAAGCAAACCAGAGCTTTCTGAAACTAGGTAAGGAAATTCAAGATTCACACATTTATTCAAATGTTTACTGAGCAACTACACCTGCCAGGCACAGGTCACTGAAATAGCAATGCAGTAGGATGCAAAACAATCAGAGATGTCACCCTGATGAAGCTTACATTCAAATGAAGACAGACAACAGCAAATAAACATGTATATATACACTGTGACATATAATAACTATCTTAGTCTGTCAGAGCTTCTGTGACAAATATCACACATTGTTTGACTTAACAATAAACAGGAATTTATTGTCTCATAAATTCAGAGGCTAAAGTCCAAAATCAAGGCATTGGCAAGCCATACTTTTACCTCATCTCGGGTGCCTTGGCTGGCACCTCTTCTCTGTCATGGGGCACTCCCTCCTTGTGTCTCCTCTTTTGTTCACAAATGAGTCCACAATTTAACATAATTCATTTTCTAGGGGTCCTTTTTCAAATAGGTTCACATCCACAGGAATGCAGATTAAGACTAAGAACTTGTCTTTGCTGGGGTATAAGACTCAATCTTCCATAACGACTTTAATGTTGAAAATATCTTTCAAAGGTAAAGACAACTCCAGAAAAGCCTTGTTATTTTAATCCTAATCCAATCTTGTAGGTGTAGATTTATTATTTGGGTGGGACCTTTTGATTAGATGGAGATGTAACATCGCCCATTCAAGGTGAGCCTTAATCCTTTACTGGAGCCCTGTATGAAGATAATAAAAAGCAGAAAGCACAGACAGACCCCAAAGCTGATACAGAGAGCAGAGAGATGACACAGACACATTCACTTGGAGATTGCTGTTTGAAACCAGAAGCCTGGAGAGAAGGGGTCAGGAGACATTGCCAA
>PVIY010057229.1:0-12976 GCA_004026745.1 Myrmecophaga tridactyla
TTTTCTCAATCCCTTGATGCTGAGTCCCAGCTCATTCTAGGATTTCTCTCCCATGTTGCCAGGAAGGTCCACACCCCTGGGAGTCATGGAATGGATGTAATTTTGTGGGACAGATTCCTAGCAGCAAATTTGATGAGTCAAAGGGTACCAACATTTTTGTTTTAATGGATTTTACCCAATGGCCATCCACAAATATAGTCCCAAGTTTCCTGTCCACTAGCAGGGTAGGGAGAGGCCCGTCGGCCCGCCCATGACAGTCCTGCCTTTTCCTCACAGACAGTGGGTGTCCCGGGTTGCCCATGAAGCTGCCCATGTGCTGCCAATCGTGCCATATATCATCCCCTGGTGTTTCCTTCCTCCTCGCTCAGCGCTACACACCCCCTGCCTCTCCCAGTCTCACCCTGGCTGCCCTAGGCCACAGAAACTGGGAATGGCTCTCCTCTCCTCTCGCCACCTTAACCTTCCTAGTCGAAAAGTACAGCTTCTGGAATTAGAGCCTTGGATTGCATGCTCTGTGACCTCAGGCAAGTGCCTTGACTTCTCTGAGCCTGTTGCTCCTGGGACAATCATAATCTCTGCTTGTCAAGTCTCCTTGAGGGACAAGAGGAGAGAATGTATCTGAAAGTGCTTTGGTTCTTGCCAAGGACCAAGCACAGAGACCAGTGGTTTTGTTGGCTAAACTTTGGACACTTGAGGCACACAGAGAGATGGGACAAATCCCCGGTCTCAAGGAGGCTCACGGCCAGTGGTAGGGGAGACAGAGGAGAAGAGGAGGGAAGAAGGTGGAGCTGGGTTGAGGAGGGTTGGGCCTAGGACTAGATCCACCCCGTGTTCCCAAACTGAAGTTTGGGTTCGTTCAGGACCATCTAGGGTGGCCCAGGCTGCCGTGAGCTGCTGACCCGGGAAGCCTATCTTCCAGCAATGGGCATGCCTGGACAGACCCCTGAGCCTGGCTCCCCAGCCCTGCACCATGGAGGTGTCTTCCAGTCACTTCTTTCTTCCCCTTATGTGCCCTCCATCCTCCACCCCCCAACATGGCCTTGCCATGGGCTGGACCTCACAGAGAGCTGTCTGATGGAGCATCAGCCCTGGGTTCAAATCTCAGCGCTGCCACTTACCATCTGTGAGAACTTTTGGGCCAGTCACCTTATAAAATGGAGTTGGTCATTGCTACCATCATAATTTGCCAACCCCCAACCAAAACCATTCCTGCCAATCCTAAAGAACACCTAGGGCAATATATAAGTTTCTACAAAGATTCCATGCACTAAGGTGACTTTCCAGAAACCAACAACCTCCAGATGGGTCCCTAGACTAGATAAGTCCTGAAGTGCAGAGGGCCCAGCCTCTCCAGAACATCAGCTAGTTCCATCCCCCTATCCCATATTACCGACAGCCCCTTCCAACATGAAAAAGTTAGAATGACCATAGTCCAAATACCCCTAAAGAGAGAGAAGGATCAAAGGTGATGGTAGAGTTATACAGAAAAGGTAGGGTTTAACAAATGAGTTTAAAAGCTGACTCAGTATGTTGAGATTTCTTGTAGTCTCCAGTACCTTAGAGCAGCTAGAAATAAAAACCTAAAATTGTTGGGAATTGTAATCCATACCAAACTCTGAAATCTGTTCTACAACTAATTATTGCAATGTACTTTGAAATTTATTGCTTTTTTGTATGTAAGTTATTTTTTCACAAAAAAGAAAAAAAGAGAGAAGAGTACAATAGAGAAGACAGAATTTAACAAATGAGTATGACTGCTGAATCAATATATTGATATTTCTTTTGGTCTCCAGTGTTTTGGAGCAGCTAGGAGAAAAAATGAAAAATCATGGAACTGTAACCCATACCAAACTTTAAAATCTGCTGTAGTTATAAATGTACTTAGTAATTTATTGCTTTTTTGTATATATGTTATTTTTCACAATTAAAAAAAATGTTTAAAAATAAAAAACAGGGTCAGTTGTCCCCGCCCTACCTCTCACCGGGAAATGAGACGTGGCCATGAAGCCGCTTTGGCTGAGGGTGTGTGAATGTAAGCAGTGCTGTCCACTGGTGCTTCTCAGATTGGCCAAGTGAAGGCACCATGGTTTTGTCTTTGTGTTTTTTCAATCTGCCAAGGACAGATATGTCTGTAAAATACAATAAAAAATGAATTACTAGATAAATTAAATGGAAAAAAAACCACAAAATATAAGCCTAGCTTTTAAGTAGTGTATTCAGCAGACATGAAATTGCTCCATTTAGTTGATATAAATGTCTCTCACTTTCTGTATTTATCTGGTCCTGAGCTGGCAGTGGTCCACGGGCCAAGCCTTGAGTAGTGCTGATGTGGAAGCCCACAGTGTCCCCAGGCTTTGGATTGGGGCCAGCAGGTGTCTGCCAGTGACCTGCCTCAGCAGCTTGGGGGGCCACTGGCACCCTGCTCTCACCCCAGCCAACTGAGCAGCTCATGGTTCTCCGAATCCCTGTCTTTGTCCCTGTCGTCCCCCACCGCCCCCTGCCAACTCCCTTCGCCCCTCTCTACATTTTTAATTCCCATCCTGTCTTTCAAGGCCCTTTTCTAGCAAATCCCAGGCTGCACGTGAGCCCTCCCTCCACTGAATGTCCCCAGTCACAGGCTCTATTTCTGCCCCTCTGAGTCCCTGGTGAGCATGTCTCACTCTCCCAGGCTGAGCTGCTTGGACACAGGGGCCACCCAACAAGCATCCGAGCAGCACACACCCCACCCACCCACCCTGGGCATAGCAGAGAGCCTGAAACCAGCAGATGGTTAACAAGATGTGCTTGTTGAATGAGCAGTTGATTGATCTTGATTTTGCTGATTTCTTGAGTTGTTGATTAACCCAACAAGTTAATTTGGGTGGGTAGATGTTAAATAGGTGGAAGGCTGGGTGGCTGTCTGGATGGGCCTAAAGATAGATGGATGACACATTGAGTGGTGGAGAATGGATAGAAGAAGAGATGGGTGGATGAGTTGACATGAAGGATGGATAACCAGATGGACGAACAGACAAATGGGGGCACAGACTGACTAATAAGGGGTGGATAAGTTAGTAAACGACTACATGGACAGAGGAATGGAAGGGTGGACAGATGCTCACTGGATCTCTACCATCTTGGGCTTCCTCTTTCTCTCCTTCCCCCACCCTTCCCCCCTCACAATCTCAGAACACAAAGATGAATGTTTCTCATTCGGGATGAGAGGCAGTCTGTTAGGACTTGTGTTTTCATAGCAATTAAAAAATTTATAAGCAATATGACTGCTACTTGTAGAGTCCCTAAACACAAATATAGAAGCAGAAAGACTATAAACTTGAAATGTGCTACTCACAAAGGAAAGTGGGGTTTTCATTCCTAACGTGTCGAGACCCATATTTTTTCTTAGAACTATTAGGTACTTCCGATAGGAAAACTGATCTGGTCCGACTTTCTCACTGTAGTTTGTAGTCATATTTATCAATTTTTTCCTTCGTGGTTTACGCACCCATTTTACAGATGCAGAAATCATGACTTCCCAGACAGGGGACGAGACTCCCTAGCTCGCAGCTGGTTAGAGACCCAGTCAAAACTCCTCTTTCTCACTCTTGTCCATCTCCATTCCCTCCTTCCTCAATCCCCTCAACAGTCCCTCCTCCCCCCAAATCCTCCTCTGTGCCTGATTCACCATCTCCCTCCTCCCCTCACCTGGATGCCTAAAGGACCCCAGCCAAGGCCCTGTCCTGGGCAGTCTTCTTTGAGGTGTCCTGAGTCTCCAGACAGGTGATAAGAGCTGAGGGATCCCTGAGAAGAAGCCGAGGCAATGTCTCTGCCTTCAAGGTGCTCAGGCTGGGTGGGGCCATCAGGTCTCAGAGTGAGGCGCCCAGGAGCAAGGGGCAGGTAAGGAGTGGCACAGCGCTGGGTCCTGGGCCCACACCAGGTCAGGGACAGAGGTGATTGTGGTCAGGGGACATAATCCACTGGACACTTGCTGTGCCACCAGGTACCTGGCGAAGGTGATTCAGGAAGCGGAATGGCTGGTGATTTTGTATGTCCTTGTGTGTGCACGTATATATATATATATATATATATATATATATATATACCAAAAAAAACCCAAAACGGTGTACATATCGCAACTATCCAACCCATGAATTTTCACGGAAAACATATCCATGTAACTAGAACCCAAAGAAAGAGAATGTTGCCAGCACCCCAGGAAGCCCACTTCATTTCCCTTTCTAGTCACTACCCCCCAAGGGTAAAGGCAACTCTGGCTCCTAACACCACAGATTGGTTTTGCTGGTTTACGGGTTTCATATATATGAAATCTTACAACATATGTACTTTCATGGCAGGATTCTTTGGCTCAACATATTGTCAATAGAGTCATCCATATGGTTGCGTTTAGTTATAAAGCATTCTTTCTCATTTGCTGCAAATATTCCATAATATGACTATACTGCAATTTATTTATCCATTCACCTGGTGCTACATATCCGGGCTGTTTCCACTCTGGGGTTAATAAGAACAGGTCTGCTATGAATGACCTCGTACATGTCTTTTGGTGAACACAACGCACACATTTCTGTGGAATCGCTGGGTCGTAAGATGTGTGAGCACTGAGCTTTAGTAGACACTGCCAAATGGTTTTCCAAAGCGATTGTATCACCTTCCAACCTCAGCAGCAGGCACTGAAGGTTGTCGTGATTGCTCCTGCATCCTCGTGAGCAAAAGCTGGCATCTTTCTTTCTAGAAGGCAGGGGCTTTTGAAGGAGGATGACATCCGATTCCCTGGATTTGAATCCCGGTTTTCTTGTCGTGGGATCTTTGGCAAAGCCTGTTTCCTCACTGCAACACCAGTTGATGATCCTGGGCTGTTGTGAAGATTGCATTGGGATTCCTAGATAGTAAGAGCTCTAACAAGTATTACCTAAATGTTCGGTGCCCCCCTCAGACCTCAGTCTCCTCTTCTGTAAAATGGTGGTAAAAATTCGAACACACCCACATACACACAGACTTGAGAGGACAAGTAAATGAAATACATGTAAAAGCGCTTAATCTTTTTTAAATTGACATATAATTCACACATCATAAAATTTACCTTTTAAAAGAGTGCAATTCGGTGGTTTTGGGTATATTCACAAAGTTGTGCAACCACCACCACTATCTAATTCTAGAACATTTTCATCATCCCCAAAAGACACCCCCGTACCCCACTCCCCATTCCCACCCCCACCCCCACCCCACCAATTCCCATAGTCCCTGGCAACCGCTAACTACTTTCTGTTTCTTTGGATTTTTGAAGTGCTTAATCTTGACTTTTCTGTATTTTTTTCTTGCTTACTTATTTATTTTAGGAAAACAAGTATATACAGATAAGCACCCAAAAAATACAATAAAATAAAATCCCAGATCCCATTCTCAGAAATGACTGCTATTAACTTATTGGTGAACACGTTCCAAAATTTTCCTGCATACAGTGTATATATTTTTAAGCATTTTTTATTGTGAGATATAACATATTTATCAAAAAAGCAATAATTTTAAAGTACATTTTACCAAGTAATTATAGAACAGATTTCAGGGTTTAGTATGGGCTAAAGTTTCACAATTTCAGGTTTTTTCCTTCTAGCTGCTCCAGGACACTGAAGACTAAACAGAAATATCAATATAATGATTTTGTAGTCATACTCATTTATTAAATCTTAACTTCTTTGTTATAACTCCTCTTTCTTCTTTGATTCTTCTCCCAATCTTTAGGGAAATTTGGGCTCTGCCCTTTTTAACTTTTTCATGTTGAAAGGATATGGGATAGGGGGATGGAATTAGTTGAAGTTCTGGAGAGGCTGGCTTCTTTGGGTTTCAAGACTTATTTGGCCTAGGAACCCATCTGGAGGTTGTAGGTTTCTGGAAAGTAATCTTAGCACATGAAAGTGTTTTTTTGGGGGTTGGGATGGGGTGCATGGTCCAGGAATTGAATCTGGGTGTCCCACATGAAAGGGGGACATTCTAGCACTGAACCCCCATGCACCCAGTATGTGAAACTTTTGTAGAATCTCAGATAGAACCCTGGATGTCCTGTAGGATTAACAGGAATGGTTTTTGGTTGGACTTTGGCAAACTGTGGTAATTAGCAATATCTAGCTAAAGTTTGCATAAGAGTAACCTCCAGAATAGCCCCTTGACTCTATTTGAACTCTCTTAGCCACAGATACCTTATTTTGTTATATTTTCTCCCCTTTTGGTCTGGAAGGCATTGTCAATCCCATGGTGCCAGGGCCAGACTTATCCCCTGGAGTCATGTCCTGTGTTGTCAGGGAGACTTTCACCCCTGAAAGTCATGTCCCATGTGCGGGGAGGGTAATGATTTTCCTTGCAGAGTTGGGCTTAGGGAGAGAGAGGCCACATTCTAGAGGTTTCC
Source organism: Myrmecophaga tridactyla (assembly GCA_004026745.1). NCBI lineage: Eukaryota > Metazoa > Chordata > Mammalia > Pilosa > Myrmecophagidae > Myrmecophaga > Myrmecophaga tridactyla. The sequence continues at coordinate 6,401 of PVIY010057229.1, forward strand.
TAGAAGCAACTTAAAGGCATAATTACAGGTAGTTTTAGCTTCTCCACTACAAAAATAAGTTTCTTAAGGGCAAGCCTCAAAATCAAAGGCTTGGTCTATTTTCTTGGGAGTCCCTAATGTTTGAGAGAGTATGAGAGGTTTTCCAGATGGGAAAGTTTAGTAGTTCCATATTTTTTCTCCAGTCCCTCTAGGGACTCTACCAATATTTTTTATTTATCAACCCACCATAACCTGGGATGCATCCGGGTATTACATTAAGATATACAGAATTACCAGGCCTCGTTCCCGTTCTGGGCTCTGTGTGTTTGGGTTGTTTAGATGAGCTATCCAGGCAGGTTGATTTAGGTTATGTGTTACAGAAGATTTAGGTTCTAGACACAATAAACCTCTCTTCCTTTGGTCTCTTACAGTAGGTGAAGCTCTAGAGTGTATTTACTATCATCTTTTGCCCTGTATTCTGATTTACCTTAGCCCCAATCCAATCAACTTCATTTTTATCTCTAATTGAAGCGTGATCTCTTTTTCAGTTACTTTAGCAGTTGTTGAATGTAGCAATGCTGACTTTGGAGATGCAGAACTCCAGCTCTGAGTTTTAGGTGTCACAGAGGTACCCAAAGTTCCAGGGAAATACCAGCTTATACACATATAGCCCAGCACCTAAAAATCTAGAAACAAAACTTACAACTCTGGATTAAGTGTGACTGCTATAAGAGTTTACAATCTAAGCTCCAAATTTTCTTGTAAGTATTTTCTAATAGAGACTGTACCATATTTGTTGTTTTGTTTCTGGCTTGTTTTGCATAGCACAGTGTCTCCAAGGTTCATTCACTTTGTTGGGTGCCTCAAGACTGCATTCCTTTTTGTAGCCACACAATATTTCATCATGTGTGTACATCACGGTTCGCCATTCTGCTTCTCAGTCGTACCCCTCATTCCCCTCCATCTATTGAGCATCATGGATTGTGTCCAAAATAAGCAATCCATGTCTTACAGTGTCTTCACTTAGCTGTACAATCATTAGCACTATTAATTTTAGACAGTTTTCATTGGTCCAAAGAGACAAGAACCAATAAATGCATCCTCACCAAATATCAGATCTAAACTTTCCCTTATCACTTGTCCCTCCACCCCAATTATTTACCCCTGGCATTGCTGTGGTACTGTTGATGTAACTATAACTATAGACCATTGCATATAATGTTAATTTCCCCCCATACCCCTTTATTGTTGACTCTTTGTATAAGATTAAACTTTTGAAGTAGTTTGTGCAAGAACTTATAATTGTAGACTTAGTGGGTGGGATACATGGCATTATACAACCCCTTTCAATACTATTCCCTTTCAATATGGCAATACTACTTATAAACCCACTAATGAACTGCCTTCACTTCTTTCCATGTCCTTACATTTATGTCCAACCTCATTGGGTAACCGTTCATCCATCTCTAGTTTCTATGTACCTCTAAATCTTCTATAGTCTCCATTGTAAGCCTCCGAGTTTACTTTTATGATAGTCATCAGAACAAAATCATACAGAATCTATCCTTTTGTGTCTGGCTTATTTCACTCAGCATTATGTCCTCCAGATTTATCCATGTTGTCATGTGCTTCAGGACCTCATTTTGTCTTAACTGCTACATAATATTCCATTGTATGGATATACCACATTTTGTTTTTCTACTCTTCTGTTGATGGGCACTTGGTTTGTTTCTATCTTTTGGCAATTGTGAAAAATGCCGCTGTGAATGTCAGTGTACAAATGTTTGTTCATGTCACTGCTTTCACCTCTTCTGGGTATATGCCTAATAATGGTATTCAAAATTTATATTTTGATTAGTGCATTTCCTAATATAACTTATGTAGACAGCTTAATTGAACACCATAAGTACATGGAACCTTGAGTAGGACATGAAATTTTGTTGGTTTGTCCAGAGTGAAGCCCCGATAAACCCCAGAGTGATTTGAACAGTGAATAAAAAAGTATTTGCAAAGTCCCCTTCAGGGAATGGTGAGAAAGGGGGAAAATTCAACTTCCCCAAGTTGAATTCTTGATATTCTCACAAGCAGTGTGGACAATCAAAGCAGTAGGCTGAGTCCCCAATCTTGGGGTTTGTTCATATGAAACTTAACCCCACAAAGGATAGGTCAAGCCTACTTAAAATTAGGCCTAAGAGTCACCCCCAAGAGAACCTCTTTTGTTGCTCAGATGTGGCCTCTCTCTCCAGCCAACACAACAAGCAAATTCACCACCTTCCCCCGTCTACATGGGACATGACTCCCAGGGGTGTGGACCTTCCTGGCAACGTGGGACAGAAATCCTAGAATGAGCTGAGACTCAGCATCAGGGGATTGAGAAAAACTTCTTGAGCAAAAGGGGGAAGAGTGAAATGAGACAAAATAAATTGTCAATGGCTGAGAGATTCCAAACAGAGTCGAGAGGTTATCCTGGAGGTTATTCTTATGCATTAAATAGATATCACCTTGTTAGTCAAGATGTAATGGAGATTTCGTTTTATTTCTTTTTCTGTTGTCTTTTTATTTCTTTTTCTGAATTGATACAAATGTTCTAAGAAATGATCATGATGATGAATATGCAACTATGTGATAATATTGTGAATTACTGATTATATAAGTAGAACGGAATGATCATATGTTAAGAATGTTTGTGTTTCTTTCTTCATTTTTTAAAAAAATTTAAAAATTAATAAAAAAATTTTTTTTAAAAAGATGTAATGGAGAGGCTGGAGGGAACTGCCTGAAAATGTAGAGCTGTGTTCCAGTAGCCATGTTTCTTGAAGATAATTGTATAATGATACAGCTTTCACAATGTGACTATGTGATTGTGAAAACCTTGTGTCTGATGCTCCTTTTATCTACCTTGTCAACAGACGAGTAAAACATATGGAGTAAAAATAAATAATAGGGGAACAAATGTTAAAATAAATTTAGAGTGAAATGCTGGTGATTGGTGAGGGGGAAAGGTAGGGGGTATGGTATGTATGAATTTTTTTTCTGTTGTCTTTTTATTTCTTTTTCTGAATAGATGCAAATGTTCCAAGAAATGATCATGATGATGAATATGCAACTATATGACGATATTGTGAATTACTGATTATATATGTAGAATGGAATGATCAAAAGTTAAGAATGTTTGCGTTTGTTTGGTGTTTTTTGATATTTAAAAAAAATAATAATTTGATAAAAAAATAATGGTATTGCCAGGTCATAAGGAAACTTGATATTTAGTTTTCTGAGGAACCACCAAACTGTCTTCCACAGCGGCTATACTATCATGCATTCCCACCGGCGATGTTTAAGTGTTCCTATTTCTCCACATCCTCTCCAATATTTGGAATTTTATGTTTGTCTAATAGCAACCATCCTTATAGGTGTGAGGTGACACCTCATTGTAGTCTTGATTTGCATTTCCCTTATAGCTAACAAAGATAACCATCTCTTCATGTGCTTTTTAGCCATTTATATTTGCTCTTTGGAGAAATGTCCACTCGTATCCTTTGCCCATTTTATAATTGGGTTATTTGTTCTTATGTTGTTGTATTGTATAATTTCTTCATGTACACAGGATATCAAACCTCTGTCGGGTATGTGGTTTCCAAATATTTTCTCCATTGAGTTGGCTGCCCCTTCACCTCTTTGACAAAGTCCTTTGAGGCACAGAAGCTTTTGATTTTAACGGTTCCCATTTATCTGTTTTTTCCTTTCATTTTTTGTGCTTCAGTGTAAATTTTAGGAAACTATCTTTTATTACTAGGTCTTGAGGATGTTTCTCTATATTTTCTTCTAGGAGTTTTATGATACTATCTCTTATAGTTTGATCTTTGATCCTTTTTTTATACTTGTTTTTTATCCATTTTTAGTTAATTTTTGTATAGAATGTAAGGTAGATGTCCTCTTTCATTCTTCTGGCTATTGATATGCAGTTCTCCCATGCCCATTTATTGAAAAAACTATTCTGTTCCAGTTCAATGGATTTGGGGGTCTTGTTCAAGATCAATTGACCATAGAATTGGTGGTCTATCTCCGCACTCTTGATTCTATTCCATTGGTCAATATTTCTATTTTTGTGCCAGTGCCATGCTGGTTTTTTGTTTGTTTGTTTTGTTTTTGTTTATTTTATTTTATTTTATTTTTCCATGGGCAGGCACCGGGAAACGAACCCGGGTCTGTGGCATGGCAGGCGAGAACTCTGCCACTGAGCCACTGTCGCCCAGTACCATGCCGTTTTGACCACTGTGGCTTTATAATAAGCTTTAAAGTCAGGAAGTGTTAGCCTTCCCACTTCACTCTTCTTTTTAGGATCTCAGTTATTTGGGGTCTCTTTCCCTCCCCAATAAATTTGTAACTAGCTTTTCCAAGTCATCAAAGTAGATTGATGAGATTTTGATTGGTATCGCATTGAATCTGTAGCTCAATTTGGGTAGAATTGATGTCTTAATGACATTCAACCTTCCTATCCATGAGCACAGAATGTCTTTTCACCTATTTAGATCTTCTTTGATTTCATTTAGCAATGTTTTGTAGTTTTCTGTGTCCGGGTCCCTAACATCCCTGATTAAGTTTATTCCTTGATACCTGATTCTTTTAGTTGCTATTTTGAATGGAATTTTTCCTTAATTGCCTCCTCAATTAGGTCATTACTTGTGTATCAAAACATTCCTGATTTTTACATTAAACTTGTATCCCACCACTTTGCTGAAATTATTTATTAGCTCGAGCAGCTTTGCTGTAGATTTCTCAGGACATTCCAAGATCGTGTTATCTGCAAATAATGAAAACTTTACTTCTTTCCTATTTGGATGCCTTTTCTTTCTTTCTCCTGCCTGATCGTTCTAGCTAGAACTTCTAGTACAATATTGAATAATAGTGGTGACAGTGGCATCCCTGTCTTGTTCCCAAACTTAGGGAGAATGCTTTCAAAATCTCACCATTAAATATGATGCTGTGAATGGGTTTTTCATATATGCCCTATATGACGTTGAGGAATTTTCCTTCAATTCCTACCTTTTGAAGTATTTTTGTCAGAAAAGTATGCTGAATTTTGTTGAATGCTTTTTCAGCATGAATCAATATGATCATGTTATTTTTTTCCCTTTTGATTTCTTAATGTGCTATGTTACATTGATTGATTTTCTTGTGTTTGAACCACCCGTTTATTTCTTGTGTAAACCCCACTTGGTCGAGATATATAATTCTTTTTTTTTTTTTGCCTGGACAGGCACCAGGATTAGAACCCAGGTCCAGCATTGCAGGAGAGAACTCTGCCTGCTGAGCCACTGTGGCCCGCCTATGTAATTATTTTAATGTGTCATTGGAGTCGATTTGCATTATTTTGTTGGGAATTTTTGCATATATGCTCATTAGGGAGATTGGCCTATAGTTTTGCTCTCTTGTAGTGTCTTTATCTGTTTTTTATATTAGAGTGATTTTAGCTTTATAAAATGTGTTAGGAAGCTGTGCCGGTTTGAAATTGCTATGTACTCCAGAAAAGCCAGGTTCTTTAATCCTGATATAATATTGAAGAGTGGGATCTTTTTTATTAAGTTGTTTCCATGGAGACGTGACCCACCCATTTGTGGGTGAGACCTTTTGATTAGGTGGGTTCCATGGAGAGAGGTGTCTCCATCCGTTCAAGGTGAGCCTTAATCTGCTTACTGGAATCCTTTAAGAGGGAACCATTTTGGGAAAAACTCAGAGCTGACACAGACAGAGCCTTTTGGAAATGCAGAAAGAAATGCCCCCCCCGGAAAGCTGCTTGAAACCAGAAGCCAAAGGACCAGTAGACGCTAGCCACCTGCCTTCCCAGCTGACAGAGGTGTTCTGGATGACATCAGCCTTTCTTGAGTCAAGGTATCTTTCTCTGGGTGCCTTAGTTTAGACATTGCTATGGTCTTGGAGGTATAAATTTGTAAATTAATAAATCTCCTTTATAAAAGCCAACCCATTTCTGGTATATTGCATTCCAGCAGCATTAGCAAACTAAAACAGTAGCATTCCTTTCTCCTCAAAATTTTGGAAGAGTCTTAGCAGGGTTGGTGTTAGCTCTTTTTTGTAAAGTTTGATAAAATTCCCCATGAAGCCGTCTGGCCCTGGGCTTTCCTTTGTAGGTAGATTTTTGATGGCTGATCTACTCTCTTTACTTGCAAATGGTTTGTTGAGATCTTTTATTTCTTCTTGAATTAGTGCTGGTTGTTCATATGTTTCTAGGAATTTGTCCATTTCATCTAAGTTGTTTAGTTTATTGGCATGTAGTTCTTTATAATGTCCTCTTATGATTTTTAAAATTTCTTCAGGATCCATGGTAACTGAAAGGTTTAGGAGGCAAAAGGGTGAGAAAGAAGGACGGTAGACCGGGAAATTTAAAGCGGGCAGGTTTATTTCTGCACTCCTGGGCTGAGCTCACCAAATCCAAGATGGAGGGAGGTGAGTCAGCACCTGGGTGATGGCGTGGGCAGTTTTTAAGCAAGGGGGTCAGGTGACGTCCGGAAGGGGCGGTTCTCCGGAAGTCAGGTGTCCGGAAGGGGGCAGTTCTCTGGAAGTCAGGTGTCCAGAAGGGGC
>PVIY010057230.1:0-12858 GCA_004026745.1 Myrmecophaga tridactyla
AAAAAAGGCCAGGGAGACCAGGTCCTTCTGGTGTCTGGACAAGAAGGCACAGCAGTGGACGAGCAGGCTCCTGGAGGGGTGGGAGACCCAGACGCCCCCGCTTTCCTGCCCACGAAGCCAGGATGACGAGGGGCCCCTCCAGTCCCAGCAGACCCCCCATCCCGAGAGAGTTGGCCCAGGACCCCCAGGAGCCAGCCCAGACAGCCTCGGAGGACACGGCCGGCCACCAGCAGGGACCAGGCACCCTTCCGGAAGTACAATGCGGCCCCGAAAAGGACTGACGTCCCTGACACCCGCTCAGGACATGGCTGGTCACCCTCCAGGAGGGACGAAAACACTCTCCCCTGGCCCGTGGCGATGGCTGCACAGCTCTGGGACAATCCTGCAACTGGACAGAGACGTGCCCTTGCAGTGGATGAGCTGTACGGCACGTGCATTGTGTCCCGGGAACACTGCTCATGAGCCACCACAGGTCTCCCGGCGTGGGGGACAGGGGAGCGGGGCAGAGGCGGGGGAGCAGGCCGACTCACCGGCCCACCTCCCCCCAGGGAGGAGGGACACTGAATCCCTCGCCTAAACGTCCAGGCAGAGGCCCCTTTTGCTTTTATTTTGGAGCTTTCAGAGAACGCGAAGCAGCTCCCTGGTCTGCACCGTCACAGCCCCTTTGCATGGGGCAGGCAGCGCTGGGGACAATGGACGGCACGGGTCCCCCTGGGGGGGACGCAGCCCGGCACCACACCCCAGGGGACCCCAGCTCCCCTGTCTCCCCCCCCCCCCCCGGCACAGCATAACAGACAGCCCCCTGTGGCCTGCCATGGCCAAGCTGGATTTACCTTTCAAGGCCATCCCCTCGCTTCCCTGGTTTCCTGAGAAAATGAGACCACCTGCGGGCCCCAAGCCCCCACCACAAACACCAGGGGCGGCTCCGGGGAGAAAGCCAGAGGCCTCCCTCTTTCCACGGCTCCTGGTTACCCACTCCCAGGGTGTCTCCCCCACCCTGGCCCCAGGCTCATCCCCACAGGAGGATTGGGGCGCTCCAATTTTCCCCCAGACTGACGAGTCCTGGGGTGAATACTGGACGAAGGAGCCGGCTTTCACTTAGGGGCCATGATGCAGAGAAACACGTCTCGTGTCTTTCATGTGTAAGAACCACCCATCCCAGGAGGCAGGAGAGGAGCGGGATGGGGGACAAAAGGTCCCCCCTAGGAATCAGTTCGGGCAAATGGGCTGCACCTGCTGAATTCTGCATTGCCTTTAAAATGTTCTGCTAAATGGTGTTTGATGGGCTGACCGGACAGCTGGGCCCCACCCCTGAGTGGGTCTGTCCTGGGGCTCGTTCCTGCCCCCCAGGCCCCGAGTCCTCCGTGGAGCTGGGGGCAGGGCTCACCTCCAGCTAGCAGAGGAGAAGGGAGAACCAAGTCCCTGGGTCAAGCGCTGGAGCTCCCATCTCAAGGTCTGCACCCCTTCCTGGGAGTCCGAGGACACACACTGCCCCAGAGACGCGTTCCAGTCCTAACACCTGGTCCCATGAGTGAGAACCCATCTGTTAACAGCACCTTCCGAGCTCCTATAGGGGAAGATGGGCCTCAGCCCCCCATGGCCCGAGTCCGGCCACAGTCAGTTAGGGGAGGCCAGAGGAGGAGAGCGAGAGGGCCATGTGACAAAGCAAGGACTCATCGACAAGCCAAGGGACACCAAGGAGTACCGGCAAGTGACCACAAGAGCTGGCGACTCCAGGAGACGATACAGCCTGCCAACTCCCTGACATCGGACTTCTGGCCTCCCAAACCAGGAACACTGAATTCCTGTAAGCCACCCCACTCCGCGTTGTTTGTCATAGCACCTCGGGCAAACTAAGACTGACCACAAGTGTCTCCCAATGCTTGTGTTCTCTCAGACCCCTCACCTCCTGACTGTCAGAGGATCCGAAGCACAGTGCCCAGAAGTTGCTAAGGGGAGCTATGAAATCTCTCTCTCTGGGAGCTCTGCAAAGTGAAAGAGGGAAATGTCATCCCCAAGCGGCCGACACCTTCACGGACCTGCCCAAAGGCCGGGGGGACTGGATGATTTCTAGCAGGCACATGGGCTTAGGCGTTGTCTCCCCATCAGGCTGGAAATGACCTGCTGGGGACCTACTGGCCGGACCTGCCTCAAACCTGTTCGCCAAGTGGCCACCCAAGGTCGCCGCCTCCTCTAAGGAGGCCTCTGTGTCCCCTCTCATGGGACTGACGCCACCGCTCAGCTTGGGGACAGAGGCTGGCACAGGCCCCTCGGCCGACGGCTTAGCCTTGGGCAGCTTATTTTCAGGGCTGTTAATTATGATAATCATCTTTCTCCAGCCACTTCACAAGGATGTTTCCAGGGCACATGACCAGCGTCCTTGGAAGTCATATTTACTGCCCACATGGGGCACCCGCCCTGGGCCCCGGGAACCCGCCAGACGCCTTTCACCCCCGGGGCATCAGCCTCCATACCTGTCCACGGTCCTTTTCCAAGGTCGCTGCAGCTGAGACCCAGACTCCAAAAGAGCTCATTAGCAGGCCCTGGCCTGAGGAGCCGGGGGCCCTCTGGGGCTGAGTGGGGGGGACACTAAACCTCAGCCAAGAAGGAAGAATAACTTTTTGGATAATCTCCTAAACCGGCATCTTTCATCGCTGGGACACCTCTATCATTAGGCCCCCCCGAAATGGCACGGCTGGTTATTAGATGGGGTCAGGACGGGCTGAGTCAGAGCAGGGACGTGTCCCAGCAGGCGGAAGCCTCGGATACGGGATCTTGCTCCATCTGAGCCAGAAATACCCACGGTGCTCAAGACACAGGTGGGACCCCGTGAGCTGAGCCACAGTCCCACCAAGCACCAGTCAGGGGTCCAGCAATGCATCCTACAGAGCTCCACCTTGGGGGAGGCTCTGCCCGTCTTAAGGCTCTGCCCGTCTTAAGGCTCTCCCCATCTGAAAGAAGGAAGCCAGACAGACAGATGTAGGATTAACAGGAAAAAGCTGCAAACATGCAGTTAAAAAAAGATACGCAGTTCGGGGAGGGCGGTTTGATATTAGAAAGATTTGGCTTGTGTTTGTGGGTTTTCAAAGGACCAGGTCTTTGGAAACCAGCCTTCCACAAATCCTTGAATGAAGACAAGAGAGAATTTTCATGGAAGTGGCTCCTGGAACATAGTATGTGCTCAATAAATATCTTTGAGTATTTGAACTGGGGAACGTGGTCCCCTTGGCCCAGGAAGGTAGGCATAATCAGGTTAAAGGAGTTAGGACAATGTTGTGCTAATTTTTTTCCATTAAAAATCAAAGATGAACAAAAGAAAGAAAAACAATAAAAAAATAAAAATAAAATGAAAGATGGAAAGGACCACAGCAATGACCCAGTTCGATCCCTTGGCTTCTTTGCTATAGGTGTTTTCCTAAAGAGAGCACACCTGTGTGGATAAGAGAGGCGGGGGTTAAGGTCAAGAATCCCCAAAGCCAAGTCCACCCACGCCTCCCTGAGCCCAGACACAAACAGCAGCCTCGGTCCAAAACTCAAGACTCATTGGTTGGCGACCCGGCAGCCCTTTGAGGGCGCCCACCCATTCCCCGTGGATGGGGACCCCTCCCAAACCAGAGGGTTGAGCTGCACCGGCCTTACCCACTGCTGTGTGCTCGCCCAACTAAGTCTGAGCTCCTCGTGGTCACCGACAGGGCAGTAAGGGCAGGACGCATGTACACAGGCTCTCCAGGACCCAGAGCCAGGAGCAACAACTTTGGCAACAAAAGAAAGAAAAACAGGGAAAACACGGTCCCCAGGACCTAGTCAAATCAACAGCACCCCGAAGCAACTTCTTTCGTGGAATGTTCCAGAAGCCTCCATTCTATCCCCAAACAAGAAAGCCAGATTCCCTAGTCAAGGAACACTTGTAAAATCCGATCTAGATTCCATTTCCATTCTGCTGATGACTAAAGCAGTCTCAGACTCCACCCGGATTTGTGGAGAGGAGCCTGAGTCTGATCTAGCGGCAGCCACAGGTTCCGGTCCAAAGGGCCCATTTCAGAGCCAACAATGGGCCTGGGTGACCTTCCCCTGCCCCCAAGGTCACTCACTCAAACTGGTCGCCGTTCCAGCCTATCACCCGATGGCAAGCACAAAGCAGCTTGCCTGGAGACGACACCCAGCCAGCATCCAAGGGGCAAATTAAACCGCTCACTGAAAATCTGAAAACATGGGGCGGCGACTCCCACCATACCCATAAACACCAGTTCTCGGCCGAACTGTATACGTGAAAGTGGTTAAGAAGCGAAATTTCAGGTTGCAGATAGGTCGTCATGATAAAATTGTTTTAATTCCTCTAAAAGATCTAAAAAGGGCCTCAGCCTTCTCTCCTACGAAAAGACTCACAAACACACTCTGAGAATAAATCTTGAAATTGGTGGGCTGAAGCGGGAAGAGACAGGTGTCGATGATGAGACCTTCGCCCTGGCAGGCACTCCTTCCCAACTCCCCACCCCCTACTCCCAACCCATGAGCTCTGAAAAGAAGGAAAGAACTTTCCAGAATGGAAGGCTCTGAGCCAGGCCCCGGAAACGAACCAGCGTTTGTTCCCACTGCCCTTCAGGGCAGATGGCTCTCCCCAGCGCTGGGCTACTGCTGGATGCTCAGTGCCCCTCTCTGATGCTGCCACTTCTGGAAGGTTCCCTGACCTCACTGTCCTCGGAATGCATAAATGGCGCACGTGTCCATCTCTCCTGTGAACTCCCAGACGGTAAGGGCCATACTCTCATAGCCACCATGGTACAAAAGGAAGGAAGCCTGAAGATCCAGAGAATGTGGGAAACACAGCAGGGGCTCTGTTGAAGGCCCCAATAGGTGGGCCTTAGATGTGCAGAGCTGGGAGACCCCCAGACTGATCCTGCTGTGCTTTTCAGTTGGCAGCCTGGGGTAGAGGAAAGAGTCTCACCCCCTATCCCCCCCACTCCCCTCCAGCACACACAAGGCCACGCCTCCCGAAGCCAAGGGGCTCCACATCCACCAGGGGACCCAGAATCCCGGCTCCGCTGCTCCCCAGTTGCACCCTGTGAGTTGGCAGCCCCACCCTGGGGAGACGTGAAAACCCCCTGAGCGCAGGAACCCTCATGTAAACTAGGGGTTACAGTCAATAATCTAATTGTGATGACACCGACCCAACAATAATGTATAACAAAGGTCCCACACCAATGCAAAATGTTAATAACCAGGAAAACTGTGCACGGAAGTGTGAATCACGGGAACTCTGTCCTGTCTGCTGCAGAGAATCAGGGTGCTTTCTCGCCCCCTCCCCACAACCATGATTTTGCGCATTGTTCCTTCTCAGAGACAGCCGTGGCCTGCAGGTCCCACAACCAACTAAAGAGGATCAGTAAACAGCAAGGAAAGAGACAGATGGCTGAGCCAGCACACGTCCCTGCTTCCCACCAGCCACACTGCCAGCAAGACCACTGGACCAGGCCCCCCCGAGAAGAAACAACCTGCAGGTTTACACCCCAACAGGAGAGAGAATGGGGAAGACCCTGAAGACCTGGAGAAGGATCCAGAAACTGGTTCCTTTCCTCAGTCAACTAAAGGCCTACTGGGTACTGCGCCCAGCACCGGGGCCCGACGATGAGGCCAGGAAGGCAGCCGTGTCCTCAGAAGCTACGATAAAAGCAGCAGCTGAGAGCGCTGGGAAGGGAGCTCCCACACCCAGACCTGCTGAAGACACATCCTGTCTGTCAGGGCCTGACCTCCTAAAAAATCAGAATTTCCCACCAGCCTAAGACCATCCTTCCCATTGCAGTTCTCCACGAAAACCTTTCGCTTTCTTCTCTTTGAGGAACGTTCTCCCACACCCCAGCACGGAGGGTCAGTTAGAGCCAGCTCGCTCAGCAGGCAGCTGGCTAGACAGGGCTGGTGTCCAGTAACCACAGGGCAATTGTCCAGACCCCAAATCCACTGATGCGCCTGCAAAGCAGGCTTCTAAATCCTATAGCCTTCCAGGCCCCACTCCCCACCCCGTAGCCCCCAACAAGAAATGGGGGAACTCAGCCGGGCCGGGCCCCACAGCCCAGCTGGTCCAGCTGCAAGTCAAAGATGGGCAACAAACACGCACCGAGAACAAGACTGCTGATCACAAAAGGGCCGCCAGACAGGGCCCAAAATAGCCTCACTGGTTTCAAAAGGATTCTCACAAATGAAGCACACACACCTCCGTCAGCAGGAAAAGAAAAATCAATGGAGCAGAAAACCCAATCAGCCCTATGGGGACCCGGACTCAGATTCCCAACAGCCAGTGCCCCCGACCCTCCCAGCCCCAGCCCTGAACCCCTAATGGTATTTGCAGCAGCATAAAAAGTGACAGGGATCAGGCCATCAACTGGGAGCTGGGAAGGCCAGGAAGCAGAAGTCCATGGAAGAATCGGAAAACAGAGCTGAGGCAGGACACACGGAAGAGCCCGTGGGGTTGCGAGGATGGGAGCGCTCCCATCAAAGCAGGCAGATCCGGAACGGGTGTGGCTCGGCTTTGGCTCCGGATAAAAACCGTCACCCCGTGGACGTGCGGAGACCCACTGAGTCAGAACCGCCTGTGGCCCCACTTCCTTCTACTTCAGATCGTCACCTGCTGTGACACGCGTCCACTCGGGAGGGCTGGCCGGCAACTGAACTTGACACCTCTACATCCTGCAAGCAGCGAGTGCATCTCGGGTTCCCACAAACGTGTCACATAACCCTCCAGGAGGAAAGGGGAGAGGGCAGGGAATGTACGCGACACAGCTCAGTCCCTGAGAAGACAGAAACGAGCCCAGCTTCTCAGCTGGGCGGGTCAGAGGACAAGGGGGGGCGGTGCTGCAGGGACATCCTGGCCCCAACTCACGGGTGGTACTTTTTACAGGAACACCACTCTGGGAGCAAAGCACGAGCCACCGACCATCCAACCCATCACTCTCTCCCAACCCAGCCCCTCTGCAAACCCTAGGTGTCTGCATTCAGGGGGAAGTGGGGTGTGGGTGGGGGTGGGCGTGACGGGACTTTGTTCATGGGCAGGAGTGTGAGTCCCTCCCGTGCAGCACGGGACTTGAAAATCCATCCCTCGCCCCTTCCCTTTTCTACCCCCGTCCCTCCACGGTGGGGAGGGCCACGGCGCCATGGTGGTGCCCCCACCCCGGGTGACACGGGGTACCCACCTGCCTCTCCATGGAAGCTGCCCTCCAGAGGCGCCCTGCCAGACAGGCTGTCCCCGTCACTCGGCCAGATCTGCCCCGTCTTACGGACCTCCACGATGGTGGCTTCGGCCACCACCACCTGGCCCTGCCGGTGACGCTTGGGGCACTGCGGCGGTGGGGGGCTGTCCAGGGACTGCTGCGAGTTCTGCGAGGGCGAGCGGCTCTTGTCCCGGAATGTGCGGTAGGCGGTGGGGCTCGGGGACACGCGGCTGGAACGGCCGGAGGAGACGTCCTCCTCGCTCGACGTGAGGTTCTCGTTGGAGCTGCAGTCCGGGGTGTAGCCGCCGTCCTCGAAGCCGCGCGGGGAGCAGGACCTGCGGGGCCAGGTGAGGCGGCGCTCCCGCTCCGAGGTGCTCTGGCTGCGCTGCAGCGGGCCCCTGGCCTCCCCTGGGCCCGTCGCCGCCCCGACGTGCATGCTCTGGTACTCCAGGGCCGGCCAGGGGGGCCTGGGGCCGCCGTCGGCGGGAATCAGGTTGTCCCTCAGGAAGCGCGGGTTCAGCTCCGCGTCCTCGTAGTCGCCGTCCAGGCCGCAGCCGCCGTCGGGGCCGCGGGCCCGGTGCGGCGGCCTCGGGGCGTCCCCCGCGGCCTGCCGGCCCTTCCGGCGCTCCAGCTGCATGGCCTGGCTGCCCAGCGAGCTGATGCGCTCCGACACCTCCCTGTCGTTGACCTTCACCAGGCCGCGCTCGCGGTGGAACTCGACGTTCACGTAGAAGGGCTTCTCGGCGTCCGCCGGGCCCGCGCCCCTGCGGGGCCTCTCGAAGTTGGAGCGCAGCGCCGCCACGCTACCGGGAACCCCCCGGTCCCCCCGGTCCCCTCGGTCCCCGCGCTCCTCGCGCTCCTCGCGCTCGCCGACCCCGGGCTTGCGGCCGGCCGCGGGCCTGCCCTTGCCCGGCGAGCCCTCCCCGTCGGGCCCGGCGTCGGGGGGCGGCGCGGCGCCCCGGAAGCCCCAGCGCTGCCGGTCGTAGCTCTTCCGCTCCTTGGCCAGCAGCGTCTGCAGGTAGATCATACGGAAGCGTTCCTGGTTCACCTCCTGCTCCAGCCGCCGGATGGAGGCCTTGCAGCGCTCCAGCTCCTGCTCGATGTCGCCCACCGAGCGCAGCTCCATGCGCGGCGGCTCCGAGGCCGGGAACTGCGCCCTCCACGCCTCGGCGAAGCCCACCGGGTCCACCATGGCGCCGCCCGCCGCGCCCGCGACCCCCGGGCGAACTCAGGCCCCGCGCGGCGGCTTCGCCAGGCCCGGCCCGGCCCGCCCCGCAGCCCCCATGGCGAACAATGCCCGCCCCCGCCCGGGCTCAGGTGAGGCCGCGGGCTCCCGGGGCGGGGCGCGCGCGCGCGGCGGGGGCGCGCGCGGCGGGGCTCTAGGGGTGGGGTGGGGGGGAGGGGGTTGGGGGTGCTGCGCGGGGCCGCCTTTGTGTGCGGGGCGGGGGGCGCGGCGCGGGCCGGCGGGGCTGCGCTAGCCCATGGCCGCCGCGCGCGCTGCCCGGATCGAGTCGCCTCGCATCGCGCGGCCGCCGCTCGGATTCCGATCCCGATCCCGGTCCCGGCCGCCGCCGCCGCCTCCCCCGGGCGCCCCCGCCGCACTCCCGGCCCGGCCCGCGCCGGGCGCCGCAGGAAGGGGAGGGCCGGGGGCGGCTGCCGGGCCGGGCGGGCCTCTTAAAGGGACCGCGCGCCCGGGCGCAAGGCGGGGGCGCGGGGAGGCCGCGCGTCACTCCCCCCCACCCCGGCCCCCTTCCCCCTCCCACCCCGGCACCGTCCTCCCGCCGGCCCTGCGCACGGGAGGGCGTGGGGTGTGCAGCGAGGCCCCCACCTCCCAGTTCTTAGGGCACCCCCCAAAACAGGACCGCCGGATGGGCTGGGTTAGAGGGACACTTCCAAGGCGGACAGCCCGCGGAGCTGTGCACTTCCCGAGCGGGGACGCCCGGATCCTTCGGTCCCCACCGTGTCCCCACCTTTGGTGGCACGGCCACCCGGCGGAGTCCAATCCGCAGAGGTCACCAGCGAGGCAGGGAGGGCCAGGCCGGGCCGCCAAAGCCAGGGAGCCCGTCCACGAGCCACCCTCTAAGGGGGTCTCAGGCGGTAAAACAAACCCCAGAGAGCATTGGGCGGGGAGTCCTATTGGCACAGAACACCCAACCCAGCCCGCCAGGGACGTGACAAGGAAACAGGACTTGGCCACCAAGGACCTGGGCTCCAGTACTGTGTGCCCCTCCCTCTCCGCTCCTGGGTTTCCTGGGCATGAAAGGAGAACTAGAATACTATGCCCCCCAGCCCCCAGCCCCTCGCCTAGTTTGTCCCGGTGTGCACGGGAGAGGTAGTCAAGCCTTCCTCCAGAGCAGAGGTTTGACACTGCTCGCTGGGGCTGTGTGACCTCGGCAACTCCCGCCCCCTCTCTGAGCGTCTGTTTTATCTTCATCTGCCAGATGCTGGGAGCACCGTGTGCAAAGCAAACATCCACCGCGCCTGGATAAGTGGCAGGTGGGGATGGCCGGGAACCCTCCGGCCTGGCTGGCCCACACGGTCACCTTTGTGCAGCTCGCTGCTGCCCCCTGCGGGCCGCTGCAGCCTTCCGCCCTTGGGCTCCTAGCAGTCCCCCTGCCTGGGACCCGGCTCCTGTCTGCTTGGCTCAGTCCCTGCCAGCCCAGCTAGGCCCGTGGGAACCCCCATTTTGCAGGTGAAGAAACTGAGGTGCATGGGGTGCCCTGACCTGGGAGTGGGGCAGAGCCCACAGGATGCCCCCGGAGCTGGGCTGGCAACCTCAGGGGTCTCTTCTGGAAAATGGGTGTAATAAATCCTGACCCTCTTTGGCCCTTCTGCAGAAAATTAAGTATACAGTTCCCATTTGACCCAGCAACCCAAATTCTAGCTACATACCCAGGAGAATGGAAAGCAGGGACTCGAACAGAAATTTGCACAATTGCCGAAAGGTGGAAGCAACCCAAGTGTCCATCAACCGATAAAAGGACAAACACGTCTGTCTATGCAACGGGATGTTATTTGGCCATAAAAAAGGAAGGAAGGTTTGATCTGCATGACAGTGTGGTTGAACCTTGAAGACGTGAGTGAGATAAGCCAGACACAAAAGGACAGATGTTGTCTGATTCCTCTTACTCAAATTAACTAGAACGTGCAGATTTGTAAACAGAAAGTAGGGTTACCCGGGGCTGTGTGGGGCTGAGGAATGGGGAGCCCATGCTTAAAGGGTGTAGAGTCTCTGGGGTGATGGTGATGGCAGCATAACACTGTGGGTTTAATTAATGCCGCTGAACTGTGCACCTGAAAGTGGTGAAACAGAAAAAAATGTTTTTTTAATCATCATAAAAATAAATCCTGACCTCACAGACTCTGGCACCCAACAGCTCTTGGAAAATATTCATTGCTTTACCCAGCGAAGGTGCAGCCAGCCCCGGAGGCCAGGCCTCCCAAACCCCATAACTTCACCAGAGAGGATCCCGAAAAGCACAAACTGCTTTGCTTATGTGGCCTGCCAGGGCCCCCTCAATTTCCAGTGGGAATTGGGGGCTCATCAGACACATTCTCATCAATCCCCTAGGAAAGAGGAGTATTTGGAAGGGGGCTTCATCTATCGGTTCTGTGTCCTTTTATCTGGTTTGCAGACCCCAACTCAGCCCTATATTTTCTTGAGAAAAGAAATATATATATATGTATATATATTGTGATATTTTCATGTACATACAGTCCATCCACAGTATGCAATCAGTGGCTCACAATATCAGCATATAGTTGTGTATTCATCACCATGATCATTTTTGGAACATTTACATCACTCCAGAAAAAATAAAGAGGAAAAGAAAGAAAAAAAACATACATCCCATACCCCTTACCCCACCCTCTCATTGGGGTATTTCCATGTACCCATTTTTTTACCCCTTTTCCCCCCTATTATTTATTTTTATCCATATTTTTTACTCATTTGTCCATACCCTGGATAAAAGGAGCATCAGACACAGGGTTTTCATAATCACACTGTCACACTGTAAAAGTTCTACCTTTATACAATCATCTTCAAGAAACAAGGCTACTGAAACACAGCTCTACAGTTTCAGGCAGTTCCCTCCAGCCTCTCCAATACACCTTAAACTAAAATGTCAGCCCTGTATTTTCTACCTAAGCAGACTCACTGCCAAAGCACTAAGGCTGTTTATTTGGGTTTGCAGCCTCTGCTCTCTCGGCAAGGCCAATGGCTTGTTATTGGGCACAAGGGCACATGGAGATAATAGGATAACTGCCTCTTCTGGCCCCAAGGACACTCCTCCCCCGGCTGTCCCTTCCCTGTGGCATTCACCTCCTGGATCTCTCTCCCTTTCCTCCCGAGGGCCAGCAAATGCCTGGGACACCTGGGCACCTGTCACCTGTAAAACCTGGGGTACCTGTCACACCTGGGATAACTGGGACACCTGGAACACTTGGGACACCTGTCACACCTGGGGCACCTGTCACACCTGGGACACCTGGAACACTTGGGACACCTGTCACACCTGGGACACCTGTCACACCTGGGGCACCTGTCACACCTGGGGCACCTGTCACACCTGGGACACCTGTCACACCTGGGACACCTGTCACACTTGGGACACCTGGAACACTTGGGGCACCTGTCACACCTGGGATACCTGGAACACCTGGGGCACCTGTCACACCTGGGACACCTGTCAAACCTGGGGCACCTGTCACACTTGGGGCACCTGGAACACCTGTGATACCTGGGACACGTGGGGCACCTGACAGGAGCATGGCATCCAGAGCACACAGAATGCCCTGCAAACCGCACCCCTCCCCACTCTTCTGGGACCCCCACCCCCACCAGCGCTGCCCACACCTGTCCAGGCAGAGAGGAATCCACAGCCCAGGTACAGAAACACGCATGGGGGGTGGGGGGTGTAGAATACAAGGCCCCGGGAGCTAGGCTGAAGCAGAGGGGAGGCAGGGCAGGGATCCCGCAGGAAGCAGGGGACGTGGGAAGATTTCTCCAGGGAGGTGACCTCCGAGCCGGTCCAAGAACACAGGACAGACAGACAGAGGCGGGAGAGTTAGAGTTCTAGGTGACTTCAAGGGGCAACGGGGTTAAGGGTCAGGGTTGGTGTGTGTGAGGTGAGACGGGGAGGGGAGAGGGCTCCGGGCCTTGTCACCTGTAAGAGTTTTGGATGGCACTTTAAATGCAAGGAGAACCAAGGAAAAGTCCTAGGTCTGCGCTGCCCGATAGAACTTTCTGGACGTGGAGCATGTCCAGAGCACCTGCTGAGCACGTGACACGTGGCTGGCGTGCCCAGTGAACTGAATTCTTAACGTAAATGGATTTCAGTTTAAAAGCTCAATGTTTTCATGAAATCAATTTAGTAACAAGAATACGATCATTACTGTTCCTTTATGACGACCTCCCGGATGACTCTGACGGTGCCGTGCAGTCAGCAATGGCAGTGACTTGCTTGGATTTGGGGTGTGGTGTGTTGGGGGGCTGGGGCTGGGCCCGGTGGTCAGGGGCTGAGGCACTTGTCCAGCGTGACCCCAACAGGCAGAAGGGGGTCCAGGTCTAGGGTAAAGATAGAGCACAGTACCCACTTCCCATCTCTTCCTTCTTCAAGGACCCTGTGTGTTGGATTAGCACAGCCCCCCCCCC
>PVIY010057231.1:0-12978 GCA_004026745.1 Myrmecophaga tridactyla
ATCCTCTTATTTAATTTCCAGCAGCTTTAGAAAACTGAAACAGTAGGGTTGCAGGATTAGGCAGGGACAGCTTCTGACCACAATGTGGAGATACAATCCTCGAGCTCCACTCCAGCCCACTGAATCAGAAAGTCTGGAGTGAGATTTAGCAATCCTTGTGTGCTTTAGGAAGACTTCCAGGTGATTCTGATGCTTGATGAAGTTTGAGAATCACTGGCTTGCAAAAAGTTTTGATATCAAAGAAATAAACATAAAAGCAGAAAAAGTGGTATTAATATGAAAAATACAAGACACCTGAAGGAGAGAGAAGAAAATTTAAATCATCTAGATTACAACTCAAATGATGCATAAGTAGACTTAATTTAAAGAAAGAAATAAGTATAAACCCATTAAATTTTTCATCGAAGTCAATGAAGCAAGACTTCAGATTCTGTGTTCTTTATTTTTTGAAATGAAGAACACACTAAAATCGAATTCAAATAAGATACATAGATCCAACCAAGGGGAGAACATTTTAACAAGGAAAATTATTGTAAAATTAGCAAACCTAGTAGTAATAAAAAGAACAAAAGTATAAGTTTAAAAAGAACCACAGATGATGGCAAAAAAGAATGAACTTGTGAGGCATGCAACTACATGAATGAAACTTGAGGACAGTATGTTAAGTGAAATAAAAGACAAACAAAAAGATAGGTATTATAACATCTCACTAGTATAATGTGCAAACACTGAGAATTGAATTCTAGAGCACAGGTTACTAGGAGAAAGCTTATTGTACAGGTTTCTACATTCTAAGCTCTTACAGTAGCCACATAGATTCCTAGGTTGTAACTGTTATTTTTTAAATTCTGATAGGCTGAGCTCTTTGTATATAATCTGGTTGTTACCTGGAATTTCAGGTATCTGCGTGACAGCTGAGAGTCAAAGCTAGAGCTCTGCAGGTATGAAAGTCAGCATTACCTCATTTAGAGATATGAATGAAGCTGATCTGGGTAGAACTAAGGTAAATCAAATTAAAGGGTAAAGGTGATATTAACCACATTTTAAAATTTCAACTTTGGTATGAGGATAAAGGAAGGATGTTTGTTTGGTGCAAAATTTGTATTTTCTGTACCACACTATCTAATTTAACATGTATGGTTCTTTTTCAAACACCGAAATTATCTGGAAACTTGAATAGGGGGTGAGATCTTTTTGGTTTGTAGAGTGTACTATGATGACATGATGCATCCCAGAGAAACCTGGGCATAAAAACAAACTACATGCAAAGTCCCCTTGAGGAATTGGAGAAAATTCTTGAAATATTAAACACCCTCACCCAGAGAAGACCTGGTATTCTTGAACGCATTGGGGACTACCAACGTAATAGGACAACCCCTTGATCTTGGGATTTGTCATTATGAAACTTATTCCAGCAAAGAATAATTTAAGACTACTTATAATTTTGCCTAAGAGTCACACTCAGAGAACCTCAAATGTGGTCTCTCTGTAAGCCAAAGCTGCATGTAAATCAATTCCTATCCCCTACATGGGACGTGACCCCCAGGGGTATAAATATCCTTCGCAGTGTGCCTCATGACCTCCGGGGATGAACCAGGACCTGGCATGGTGGGATTGAGAAAGCCTCTTGACCAGAAGGAGAAAGATTTGAAGCAAAATAAATTTTCAGTGGCTGAGAGATTTCCTAGTAACTTTCGGAGGTCATTCTGGAGATTACTCCTATGCATTACATAGATATCCCTTTTCAGTTTTTGATGTAGCTAGAGGGAAATCCCAGAAACCATTGAACTTTAATCCAGCAGCCTTGATTCTTGAAGATGATTGTATATCGCTAGACAGCTTTTACAGTGTGACTGATTGTGAAAACCTTGTGACTGACACTTCCTTTAACCAGGGTATGGACAGTTGAGTTAGAAAATAAAGACAAAAATAAATAAATACTAAGGGGCATAGGTGTCACGGAAAGTTTAGTTATGGTTTAGAATATTTAGTGATGTTCATTTTTTATTTTTATTATTATTTTATTGTTTTTGGAGCAATGAAAATGTTCAAAAATCTATTGTGATGAGTCATGCACAACTATATGGTGACACTGTCCATTGATTGTATACGTTGGTTGAGTATATGATATGTGAATATAACTCAATAAAATTGTATTAAGAAAAGAACCACAGAGATAAATCCCCATCTATCATTTTAATTGTTTAAATAATTTTTTCAATATTTAGTGCTAGTCTATGCACAGCAGAAATATGAGATCAACATTGAACATAGATAAGATACCAGGAATTATTCTGATATTCCATAAAGATGTTACCAAAAATAAAAACACATTAAATATGAACCTATTAACACACACACACACCTATGTTAAGGTAAAAAAATATTAGAGAAGAAAAAAGTAATTAAGGTTTAAAAACCATTAGCACAAAATTGTAAAAGTAATTAATACCACTGAATTTTACACTTAAAAATGGTTAAATAGCAAATAGTATATGTTATATAGGTTGACACAATAAAAATAAGTAAAATATCTTAATGAAATATAAACTATGTGACCAGTAATATCATATCACATATAAAAGAAAGTTTTTAGAAATTCATGGCAAAGTAGACCTAAAACCAGAGTGACAGAATTCAAAATACCCTCTCTGATTTACAAAAAGAATCAATACATGAATTGTGCATAATTGTTCCTTTGATATATTATATATTTGTAAATCTCATATATGTACACACACAGGTCTGTCTACATATAATTGTCACACTTTGTTCCCTAAGCAGCAAAAGCATATTATTGTAAAATTAATCCCCATCCTTGTCCACCAAGTAAGTTCTACATCTGAATCAATTACTGAGTTATAGAATCCATTAGAAAAGAGAAATTTTTTGATCAACCTCAGAAATTCCAATTCAAGGGCTCACCAAATGGGCAAATAGATTGGAATTCAGCTCGTTCAGTCACAAAAAGTTCTCGTTAAATATCAAAATGGTGTAAACAAATGAAGCAACTATTAGCCAACATTCATACATATGAATAATTGTTGGGTCAAAGAGGTAACTGAACCAATGATCAGAAATTGGGAGCAAATCATTCAGGAAAGAAACAGAAAGTGAGAGACAGAGACAGAGAAAGAGAAACAGTGAGAATATTAGAAAGGGAAAGAAAATTTCTAATCTGAAATAAAATATTTGAGAGATTTAATTCTTGAATAGTCAATAGAAATGAGGAATGAATTCATGTGAAGTAAACCTCAATTCAGAGAGAAAAAATCAAGGAGAAAAGGCGAAATAAAATGAGTGAGAAATTAGATACTCTTAACGCACAATAAGAGTATACAACATATATAAATTCAGTCCTAAAGAAACAGAATCACGAGACCTGATTTTTTTCCAAAAGGTCGATAAAATTATATCATCCGGAAAATTTGATAAGAAAAAATAGAGAAAACAAGCATTAATAACATTATGAAAAGGAAAGAAACAATGAATGAACAGAAGTAATTTTATAATCATCAAAACATTGTGTATAATGGCAAGTATATAACTTTGAAGATTTCAGTGAAAGCACTATTCTTTTTTACAGAGGAATATCATTTCACAAATGAGAAGAAATAGCAAACAAAAGAGAAAATTATTACAATTATGAGAGAAAGTATAAAGATTTTTTTAAGAAATAAAATTCCAAATATAGAGCATGGATAGATTCATGGATCAGTTGTAACTAAAACTTAAAGAAAAGAGTGTTACTCTAGTGGGTACTCTTCCAAAATATAGAAGAAACACCTTAAGTTTGACCAACATCAGAAAGAAAATATGAATGAAGAACCATCTTAGACTATTATCAAATTAAATAATTGTTTACTGTTGGTCCTCACATTCTGCAAGGATAAATATATATATATATGCTTAATGAGGTAGATGAAGCAATTGATAAAATTCAACACTTATTTCTAACTGAACATACTAGTTTAGGAGAAGGGTATTTCTTAGTATGATTAAAAACAAAACCAACAAAACTCTCCAATTAGAACCTAGACTTTGCTTAGTGCAAAGACAGTGAATAACAATTAAATGCAGGTGAGGGTCAGGCATGGCAGAAACCCAAACTGGGGCTGATATGCACTCAGATACTCTCCCTCTTCCAGATCTAAATATACTGATGCTATTAAACAAATTTATTCATACAGAGTGTCATCTCCCTCATGTATTATGGGGTGAAAATTGCTTTAGGAATCCCTGAACAAGAGGTATTCCTATTAGAATCAAGAATAATAATATATTCTGTAAGGTCAGAATTACTTAGTACCTTCCTGGAATTGGGAGCCTATCATAAAATACAATAAAATAACAGACAAAAAGAATGGAAAGGAAGGAGCAAGCCACAGTTTTTGCTGGAGATAAGACTGTTCACAAGGCAAATCCTAGAGAAAATGTGAAAATGAATTCTAATTAATAAGGAAGTAGTCAACCAAACATATATTACCGTTAATGGCATTTCAATATAACATCAATATCTTATAAAAGTGTTATGGGAAAATATGTATTGATATCAATACACTTAAAAACTGCCCTGACTCCTGAGGACAAGACCATAAAGCTCTATTGAGAAATGTAAAAGCATTAAAAACAATATTACAAAGATTTCAATAGTTTACATCACCTTCTATAAAGTTAACACAGGTGGTAGATTACAGGTTCCCAGGGCCCAGTAATGAGGGGAAGGGGGATTATTATGTGGTTGGTGCAGATTTTCTGTTTGAGGTGGTGGAATTTTGGATAATGGATATTGGCGATGGTGGCACATACTGTGAAAGTCATTATTACCACTGAAATTCACACTTGAAAATGCTTAAAATGGACAATTTTGAGTTGTGTGTATGTTACCACAATAAAAAGTTTTAAAACAGGTTCAGGACAATTTTCTTAAATTACTGGTAATACAACTTTAGAGGTTTTCTGGAAGCAGGAAAAGTTAAGGAAATTTGTGAAAATAATTGAGAATGATAAGTGGAGAATTTGGCTTAGTAGAACTCATAATTGCAGTTATTTATTAACCACAGTATTTGAAACAGGGTGATAATGGCATTGGAAGATATGAATATAATACTTGCCAGATCAGAAAATATAGAAACAATGTGTGCTTAAGTAAATGTTTCATGCATTATAAAGATTACCATAAAGATGGTAATGTAAACCTGTAGAGGAATAATGAATTGTTTAATTAATGGTGAAGATAAGTCCTTATGGAATATAAAATTAAGGTAATTTGCTTCACACTTGAGGCAAAGACATCCCATTTTTCATAAAGAAAAACAATGTACTAGAATTAACATTGTCTATTTATAAAATTGTACATTGAGGAGGCACTGAAAAAAGGCAGAAACAATAAGAGAGAAAATTATTAAATTTTATTCTACATGAAACATCAGGTTGTCTTAGATCTTAAAAATGCCATATGCAAAAATATTTAAAACATGCAACTACATGATCAGACAATAAAAAGAAATAAAAAAATACTTGTTATTTTCAATAAGTAAAATGTACTTTCAGTTGAAAAATGTTATAGTTGAATAGAAAAATGGAAAAAGGACTAAAAGTCAAATCATCCAACAATATATCATTAAGATCAATAAACTCAAGGAAATATGACCAATACAGACATTAATAAAATAAATGCATAGATGGTCAATGAGCTACCATTTACATGCATCAATTTGTCCAAGTATTTTTTTTAATGTGAGGGAAATTGATACTCTGCTTCATAGTTATTGAGTGTCAGTGCATTTCTGGAGAGTTCTTCGGCAATATACTTTAAAAGCCTTTAAAATTTACAAGACTTGCACACAACCACCTTACTCCAAACATTTCATTTACTTTTTACAGTGCATTGTGTAAATGTTTATCTACTAGTGTGCTCATTATGCTCTCAATAATTGCAACAAGTTATTAGAAACCAATACAAATACAAAATTGGTGTTGGATTAAAATTATGTTAGCCCTAAGATTACAATTATGCAGATATAAGAAAGATCACTGCAGGAACTTATGCATAAAAAACATGTATGACGTTCTGTTTCATAAGAAGACCAGGATAAAGAGGAATGGGGACTAAATGACACCACCAGTGGAAAATAGTCATGTCTATGAACAGAAAAGTGAGAATATGCTCGGGCTTCATTATGACTTTCAGACCTGAGGCACTGCTGCCTTCATAAGCCTTTTATTCCGTAAATAAATACTTAACAATATATTCCATAACTGATTTTGTGTAAAGACTAATATATTACTATTATAAATTAAAGCATTTTCTTTGACCCAAAATTAGATTTTTTTTCTTCTCACTTTAGAGGGCATGAAAACTTTATTGATCCCATAAAGTCTTGTCAGCCCTGGGCACTGTCCTTCTGAGCCTAATGGGTAAGTCGTCCCAAAGGAAAAAGCCTTACAGGACTGGAGGTGCTTTCTGTTAAGCGTCAGGCAGGGGGTTTGTCCACCTGTCTCAATAAAGCTGATCTGCCACAGTGCACATTTCCCTGGTGTGGTTTGAGTGGAGCACAAAGGACAGGAAGAGAAGCATTTAGTTCTCCTCCAATGAGAGTACACACTCTTTCCCCATGACCCTACAGAGTGCTTAAAGCAGCCTGGCACATATCCACCAAACCACCTGCTTCCCCAGGAGGTTTGGCCCTGAATCAGCTACCCTCCATGCCTGCAGACCTGACGCTGGATGACAGTCAGCACTCAGCAGATTCTGCCAGGATGAGGTGTGTGCGTCACAGATTTACAAAAAGGTGAAAAAATACATTTGAGAAATCTATGGAGAAGAAATAAGCAGGGAAACATTGGAAGAGTGTCAAAGAATGAAAAGGGTAAGAAAGGTACAAATTCCTATTGCAGGAAAAGACCCCAAATTAATTACACTGCCACCCCTAGTCACAATTGTGCACAGCTGCTAGCAAACCGTATGTCTCTGGCACTTTCAAAAGAAGCAGTCAGCAGTCAGTTTCTTCAGTGAAATCCCCTCTTGTCACACAAACAGAAACAATCTGGTGGAATCCCCTGGTAACTTATTTCATCAATTTATTAATTAGACCACCAGATGTAGAACTGGCATTAGCAGAAATCTAAAAGCAGAAGTAGCTTAAGTGTCCAAGTGAATCGACACCAAAATGGAATAGAAAATATCTCACAATTTATTCACCACTTATTTCTGGCCTGACTAGCAACTCACAAAGGCATGGAGGATCCCTGGAAGGTTCTCAAATAGAGATGTTTAATAGACTAACCAGATGTCTACAGGAAGAAGTCTGTCCATGAAAGTGGGACACAGATACAAGTAGCATCTTTGTAGGAATATTAGCCATCATATACATGAGGAAAGATGCATTAGCAGATCCTAGACTTGGGGGAGAGACATTTTTCTGCAACCTCTTAGCACAATACTAGTGCCTGTAAGTTGTGGTTTTAAGGAATAACAGTCATCCATATTAGTGCCAGCCAAGGCAGGAGGAGAGGCAAGGACAATGGAGATTGATGTCTCATGTATATCCCAGCACTGGAAAAGAGGAATTCATGGGAACTAAAGGGGAGAAAAACTGAATACTCTTTTTCCCCTTAGAATGAAAAAAATATCCAGTGGGAAGAGAAAAAAAATTAATTATGGATATTCTCGGTTACAGAGGGGGAAGGCAGGAAGCAGAGGGCAATTGATACAGAGTGCGTTGATCTAGTGATCTGCAAATTGCCTAGGCAGCAGTCTTCATACTAATGAAACAGAAAATAAATGAAAAAGACACTTACTTGTGGTAATAGTTTTCCATGCTAGGCTTAGTGATTCGGTTGTTAAGAAATGTATAAACGTGGAAAAAGCCAGCGATAATCAAAACTCCGTCCTTTAATACACTGGGTTTCATTCTTAAGAAACAGCTGGGATAATCTTAATCACATGCAGAGAGAGGAAGCTGCAGGAGCAGGCAATTAAAAATCAATGAGAACATCTCAGAATTTTCTCTACAAATTTCACCCAAAGCCTTAACTGCATGCAAGGTATGGGGCAGGCTGAACTGAAATGGAACCTCTTGCCTCAAGCTGATATATACTTGGATATATATTTATATGGTATTGTGAACTGGAGAGGCAGCTCTAATGGCTATAAAGGCCTCTTTCTGCTAAGCCTTTCCACCTTCTCCCAGAAAATAGGGGATTTGGAAACCTTTCTGCCCTTGGGCTCTGCATCTGAGGTCCTATGTCGAGGTGGAAAACAAAAGTTGAAAAACATGTTTGAAGATAATCTTCTTCACTCCTAGGTGCTATGATTTCATCCAAGTCCATGGATAGCAAGGACCAAGGGACCTCCTTCTCCCCAGGCATATTTCGTCCTAACCCTTGTCAACAAATCAGGCACATTCAATGAACTGCCATTTATTGCAACAAAAGAAAGCCCTGTCAAGAATGGTTCATGCCAGTTGTAGTTTAACCAAGCCCATCATGACATCACACCTCCCAAAGTCCAACATGGAGAGGGGTAGCTTTACACACCTACCTTCCAAGGTAGCCACACACAATGCCTTTTGGTAGTTATGGGTCTGTATACCATATATGTGAACAGAACACTGACAAGCAAATGTGTCCCTGCCTGGGGAAGCAACAGCCCTGCTAAATTCAAATTGCAAATCAGCATCTTAAAATCAATTCAGGGCAGGCCCCCATGGCTCAGCAGGCAGAGTTCTCACCTCCCATACTGGAGACGTGGGTTCAATCCCTGGTGCCTGTGTATGCAAAATAAAATCAATGCAGAAACAAAGTTGCATTTTGAATTCCCTTGTCTACTCAGCTGTTATATAGCATGCTAAAAGCATAGACCAGCAAATTCTGCGGAACAATTTTGACACCTACATACTGGTTTCCTCTAATATGACTACTCTGATGAGAAGAAGGGGTTATGTGAGAAACACATCACTTCTCTTTTCTCACCCTAAACCTGAGATCAGCAGCTGGAAAGCACCCCATATACTCTGCACCATCAAATATGTGGATAACATGGGCAACACCTCAAGATTTCTGTGGCCCTGGACTAAAAATTAAAGGGCTTATAGCAACTAATTTGGTAGGGAATTGAGAGATGTTTCCATCACACATGCATGCACACACACAAACACACACACACACAAACACACACACAAGTGAGTTAATGGTCAAGAAAGGTAGTTCTATGTTTGGGGACCACTGCATAAATTCTACAGTTATGGCCTCCACACTCAGGCTTACCTCATCTAACTAGGGGCAGTTAGTGATCCCTGAGACCATGGATGGCAGAGATCAGGTAAGACCAGAAACAGAAAAGGACAGGGGATTTATCCTCCTTCCAGGTAGGAGTGGGGATCGCATGTCACTCAAGCTCTACTGTGGTTTTATTGCAGTCATGTGCATTGATGAGGCCATTTCAGTGCTTGGAGCTCTAGAGGCAATGGTATGTGGAATGAGTATTACGTGAGTATTATGAGGATGTCTGTGAGTTAAGGGTTTCAAATTAGGGAAAAGAGTTCTCGAACCCCCTCAAAAACCAGGCATCTATTGTAGCCTTCCCCAGTCACGGGAATTGGCACTGGGCACCACAGCAATGTCTCTGTATGTGGGTAAAACAAGTCAGACATCTGCAAGTATTACTGTGTTTCTCACCATCCTGCAAAACAGGGCTTTGTTTTCGGGCATTGCTGTACCAGTTGGGTTATCTGTATTTCTCTGCCAAAACATGCAGTTTCCCATGAAGGTGGCCTAGTAGTTCCTGCTCCAGTAGCCTGAAATGTTTTCTTGATAATCTCCAAAAACACCCTTCCATTCTCTTGCACTTTCTGGTCTGCCCAGCTGTTGGTGCTGTTCTTTTTTTTTGCATAGACAGGCACCAGGAATCGAACCTGGATCTCTGGCATGGCAGGCGAGAACTCCGTCTGCTGAGCCAACATGACCTGCCCAGTTGGTGCTGTTTGATAACTTGATTGTTCACAGAGCTGTTGGCCTTTGGAGCACAGGCCATGTCTCACTGTGTTAGGCTAAATCTGCAGGGTTCACGCTCCCTTTCTTTGCTGGGCAAAATCTCAGAATATCACTGGGGGAGGCCAGCTGGACTGGATTCCAGGCCTCCCTGGAATCTGGTGGAATCTGATCCAGCTGGCCTCCCCCAGTGATATTCTGAAGAACAATGTCTCCTTATCCAATTCATGATGAACTGAGAAGACAGTCCACATAATTGAATTTTCCTCTTCTTAAATTGTACCCTGATTAGGAGGCTGCATATTTACTTCTTCTGTTTTTGCAGAAGAAATAGCTGTTTGTTTCAGGATATGTACAAGAGAAGTCTGTGGATGAATGTGGAATGATGGATCAGGATTCCATGCAGGATATCAGAAACACTTTCAATCTACAAAAAGTGGTAGCCAGCTTTTGTCTAAGACGTGCCCCATGGGGCTGTAAGTGGGATTGCTTGAGAGTCACTAACTTTTCTAGGCTGTGGGAAACAGGAGGCTGAAGAGTAGCTCCTTCCCAAGAAAATTGGGGGTAATAACTAGCTCATGCTGTGGCTGTCATATAAAGGATTCGGATCTCAGGGGCTGGGAAAGTAGAAACACTATCCACCTGCTTTTCCCACAACCTCTGTCTCAACCATGTCCCTTGCAGGGGCAGGTCTGCTGAGAATTAAGGCACAGTCCCACCTTAGGTCTGTGGGGAGAGTGTGTGGATAAGCACCATCTAATTGGAAGGACCAAAAAAAAAACCTCACAGAACCAATAGGCTTCCCAGGAAAGACTGGCACCCTGATGGTCTCATCTCCAGAAAACCTTGGTATTGATCTGCACTGCATTCCTGGGCCTGTCTTGTTTGGGAAAAACGAACTGTGTGCTGAGCCAGATTTTGGCCAGCAAAGAAAGGGAGCATGAGCCCTGCAGCTTTAGCCTGACACAGTGAGACATCGCCTGTGCTCCAAAGGCAAAAAGCTCTGTGGATGATCAATTTATCAAACAGCAGCAACTGGGCAGTCCATGGTGGCTCAGGAGGCAAAGTTCTCGCCCACCATGCCAGTGACCCGGGTTCATTTCCCGGTGCCTGCCCATGCAGCAAAAAAAAAAAAAAAAAAAAACACTAACTGCTGGGCAGACCAGAAAGTGCAAGAGAATGGAAGGGTTTTTCGGAGATTATCAAGAAATCATAAAACATTTCAGGCTATTGGAGCAGGAACTACTAGGCCACCTTCATGGGAAATTGCATGTTTTGGCAGAGAAATACAGATGACCCAACTGATACAGCAATGCCCCAATGCAAGGCCATGTCTTGCAGGATGGTGAGAAACACAGCAATACTTGGAGACATCTGACTTGCTTTACCCACATACAGAGACATTGCTGTGGTGCCCAGTGCCAATTCCCATGACAGGGGAAGCTTGCAGTAGGTGCCTGGTTTTTGAGGGAGACTGGGGAGTGGGGAGAGGGCAGAACAACTCTCACAATTGGCCACTGAGAGAGATGAGCAGATAGAGAACAAATCCAAGCAGCATGAAAACTCTAGGCAAAATCGATAAAACGACATATGGAAAAACAAGCAAGAAAATCAGATACCTCGACATCAGCAAAAATTATAACTCATACCAGAAAGAATGAGGATGTGGCCCAACCAAAGGAACAAAAGTAACACCTCAAATGAGATGCAGGAGTTGATCCAAGTAATTATAGATGTCTAACAAATCTTCTAAATCACTTCAACAAATTGAAGGAAAATGTGGGAAAAGAGATGAACGATTCCATTTACAATAATAATCAAAAGAATCAAATATTTACAGGATACAAAAGACCTGTAAACATAAAACTACAAGAAATATTAAAAGAAATCATGGAAACCCTAAATAAATTTAAGGGCATACTGTAGTCATGGATTGGAAGATTAAATCTATGAAAGATGTCAATTCTGCCCAAACTGATTTATAGATTCAAGGCAATACCAATGAAAATAACAACTTATTTTTCAGAAATAGAAAAGCAATACCCAAATTTATTTGGAGGGGCTGGTTGCCCTGAATTGCCAAAAATACCTTGAAAAAGAAAAACGAAGTTGGAGGTCTCATACTACCTGACTTAAAGCATATTATGAAGCTACAGTAGTCAAAACATCATGGTACTGGCATGAAGGTCGATATACTGTCCAAAGGAATCAAATAGAGTGTTCAGAAATAGACCCTCTCATTTATGGACAATTAACCTTTGATAAGGCAGTCAAGCAAACTCACCTGGGACAGAGCATCCTCTTCAGCAAATGGGGAATGGGGAATGGATATCCATATGCAAAAGAATGAAAGAGGATCCATATCTCAAACCTTATACAAAAATTAACTCAAAATGAGTCAAAGACATAAACATTAGAGCTAAGACCATAAAACTTTTAGAAGAAAATGTAGGGAAATATCTTCTAAATCTCTTAATAAGAGGTGGCTTTCTAGACTTTACACCCAAAGCGAGAGCTTTGAAAAAAAGAAATGGATAAATGGGAACTCCTCAAAATTAAACACTTTTGTGCATCAAAGAACTTCATCAGGAAAGTAAAAAAACAGCCTCCATAATGGAAGTCAATATTTGAAAATCACATATCAAATAAGGAATTAATATCCAGAATATATGAAGAGATTCTTCAACTCAACAACAAAAAGACAAACAACCCATTTAAAAATGGGCAAAAGATAAACAGACACGTCCAGAAGAAGAAATACAAATGGCTAAAAGGCACATGAAAAGATGCTCAACTCCACTGGCTGTTAGGGAAATGCAAATCAAAACCACTATGAGATATCTGACACCCACTAGGATGGCCATTATCAAAAATAAAAGAAAAACAGGAAATGATGAATTTCTGGGGTGGATGTGGAGAAAGAGACACACATCCACTGTTGCTGCAAGCATAAAATGTTACATCCACTCTGGAAGGTAGTTTAAT
>PVIY010057232.1:0-12949 GCA_004026745.1 Myrmecophaga tridactyla
CCCTTCTGGACTCCTCGGTCCCCTATGTGAGAGGTAAGTGTCTTTTGTAAGTGACCTGTGCCAGGAATGCCCTGTAGAGGGTGTGGCTCTGGCTTGCTGTGTCCTGTGCCAGGCCTGAGCAGCCAAAGCAGAGATACCTCTTAGAGACAAATGACAGGGCTTGTGAATGATTACAGTGTGAGGATGAGGGGAAGGGCAAGGAAGTCAAGCATGGCGATTAAGTTTCCGACTCAGCAGGGTTGACAGTGGTGCTGTTTGCTCCAGTGGGGAAGACTGGG
This sequence comes from Myrmecophaga tridactyla, assembly GCA_004026745.1. NCBI lineage: Eukaryota > Metazoa > Chordata > Mammalia > Pilosa > Myrmecophagidae > Myrmecophaga > Myrmecophaga tridactyla. Next base: position 279 of record PVIY010057232.1, read on the forward strand.
AGGAAATGGGGGTGAAACTCCAGAGTATGTGTTGGATGTGTTGTTTGAGATGCTGGTTAGACCTTCCCTTGGAGGTATCAGAGGCAACTGGATTTACGAGCCTGCAGCAGCTTGGGTGAAGGCACTGACTAGAAGTGTACCCGAGGAGCTGTCAGTATCCAGACTTGAAACCGTGAATATGGATGAGCTCCTCTGGGAGAGTAGTCTGAGCGGGGAGGAAGGCTCAGGGCTGAAACCTGTGTCAGGGTGCCAGAGGACAGCTCTTGTCATGGTGGCTTTTCGTGTATTAGTCTAAGGAGTTTGGGATTTTAGAAGCAGCTGCCATTTATCCTGAAGGTGCTGAGGTGGGTGGGGGTGGTTCTAAGAAGTCTAAAGAGAATGGTATGTTCAGATTTGCATTTCAGAAAGATTGCCCAGGCAGCTGGATGGAGGACGGGAGCTCAGTTACAGCTGGGTTGGATGGGGGTGGGTGTTCACTTGGGAGGGGAGGACGGTGTGAGGGGCTTAAGGATTCCCAGCCCAATGGGCAGTTCCTGTCCCATGAAACAGAAGAGCAGATCCGGGAGAGGCCTGAGGTAATGGGGAATTGGGACCAGAAGCTGACATGTAGAAGGCTTATGGGTTGTTTCTGAAATAGTTTTTATCCCCAAAAGCAGACTTAAAAAAGCAACAGCAAGAAACTCTAATGTACACTGAGAGCTACCATTGAGGAGGTCGTTCTTTTCTTTTTTTTTAAAAAGTATTTTTATTGAGAAATTTTCACACACATATAGTCTAACTATAGTATAAAACCAGTGGCTTACAATATCATCACATAGTTGTATATTCATTCCCATGATCATTTTTAGATCATTTGCATCACTCCAGAAAAAGAAATGAAAAGAAAAACCTCATGCATCCTATATTTCTTACTCCCTTCCTCTCAATGACCATCATTATTTCAATCTACCCAATTTTATTTTTTTTTACCCCTTATCCCCCACTATTATTTATTTATTTATTTTTCCTTATGTTTTACTCATCTGCCCATACCCTAGAAAAAGAAGCAACAGATACAAGATTTTCATAGTTACATGATCACATTGTAAAAGTTATATAGTTATACGATTGTCTTTAAGAATCAAGGCTAAAAACAAAACAAAACAAAAAAACAAGAGTAGATTGACCTAAATCTTATCATATGGCCTAAAACTCTTAAAATTCTACTACAAAAAAAAAAAAATAAAAAAAAAAAAAAAAAAAAAAAAAAAAAAAAAAAAAAAAAAGAAACAAGGCTACTGGAACACAGCTCAGCAATCTCAGTTGCTTCCCTCTAGCCACTCCAATACACCATAAACTAAAAAGGGATATCTATATAATGCATAAGAATAACCTCCAGGATAACCTCTCAACTCTGAAATATCTCAGCTACTGAAACTTTATTTTGTCTCATTTCTCTCTTCCCCCTTGATGCCAAGGTCCCAGCTTATCCTGGGATTTCTGTCCCATGTTGTTAGGGAGATTTATACTCCTGGGAGTCATGTCCTGCGTAGAGGGGGAGGGCTGTGAGTTCACTTGCCTTGTCAGCTTATAGAGAGGCCACATCTGAGCAACCAAAGAGGTTCTCTGGGGTGACTCTTAGGCCTAATTTTAAGTAGGCTTAGCCTGTCCTTTGCAGGGATAGGGACAAGCCCCAGGATCAAGCGCTTGGCCTATTGATTTGGTTGTCTCCACTGCTTGTGAGAATATCAGAAAGGTGTTTTTTTTTTTCATGCCGGTAAGTATAGAACACTATGTAGGTGGATACAAAGAAGAACAACAGTCTGACATCAGGGTTTTCATATTTGCTGGGGAATCATAGGAGCTTAAAAGGGTAAGGGAGGGTGGGGAGACACACACTATTGCAGATCCAGGTACCAGTTAGCCTCCTACCTCCTACCTGCACATTTCATTCAGTTCATATTCATGCCATCTGAGATAGGTGGTGGTAGCTGATTTTGCAGAGTGGGAAATTTTGCAGTCTCAGAGAGGTAAAGTAATTAGTCCGACTTCACACAATGTAGTAGGATGTTCAGGTTTGGGTTTGTTAGATTTCAGAGACCTGTTGTCTCATCTAATTCCATCACCTCCCCATTATACCTGAAGTGGTAAAGTAGATTAGTTTCGGAGCTTACTGTTGGTGCAGTGGATCCGTTTTAAGCAGTTTCCTTCCTTAATTGCCACAGATCTTTATCACAAAACTTAGACTTGTATGGTTAGGTAGCTCATAGAGGTTTTTCATTTCACTTCTAGGATAACATGGTTGCAGATAATGCACACACGCAAAATAAAACCTAGCAATTCTGAAATTTTAAAGGAAAACTTTTCAAGGAAAACTTTTCAGATCTCCCTTGATAAGATTTCTTTCAGCAGAGTGTAACATATACTGCAGGGTGAGCCCAAGCTGTTTATGTTTTAATATGCAATTTTAGCATAAAAAAGTTCAGATGGAGATAATCAACACTAGCAATTTGCTTTCAATTCTTAATTAGAAAAGATGCAATATTACTTAATAGCCTTTATAGAATATGAAATTGAATATAAAGCATTGCATTTTTTGTTTTCTGTTCAGAACAGCAGTTCAGTTGTAAACAACAGTTGTTCTGTTTACAGTTTAGGGTTGTCTACTTTGTGGCTTTAGGTATACCTCCCACCCAGGCATGTTTTGATATATTTATTTGACTCATTTACATCATGCATGTAATCTAAATGCTCCCCACCCCAAAATATATAGGCTGTGACCATTATTTAATTATGCAAATACTTCTAAAGGTATCTAATAATAATAAAAAAGATTGCCTTTATCAAAGTTCTTTTAGATTTTAACTGCAAACTATTGTTGAGCAGCTCTGCCTTTTTTTATGGACTTAAATATAAGTGTCTTTGGATAAAAATTGGTTTTTGGATTTAAATACAAAGCTCTTGTTTTTCATGAGCCACATAAATAGTGTAATAAAAATCACACAAAAGTGAAACATTTTCTTCTTTTTATTTTATTTTATTTTTTTAAATTTGCATATGGGCAGGAGGCACCAGGGATCGAACTCCAGACCTCCAGCACGGCAGGTCGGAGCTCTGCCTGCTGAGCCACGCAGCTGCCCACATTTTCTTCTTTTATCTGGTCAACAGTCGTGGAGATAATATAGCTATACCTTTAATTGAATTTAAAAAATTTATTAATTAAAAAAATTAACAAACCAAATAAAACATCAACATGTATAATCAATAATTCACAATATCATCACTTAGTTGCATATTCATCATTTCTTAGAACATTTACATTAATTCAGAAAAAGAAATAAAAAGACAATAGAAAAAGAAATAAAACGAACACAGAAAAGAAAAAAAAGATTATACCTACCATACCTCTTACCCCTCGCTTTCATTGATCACTAGCATTTCAAACTAAATTTATTTTAGCTTAATTGAATTTTAATGACAGTATTAAGTGCAGAAAGGAAATACAATTTGAGTGACTTCTCTTACAATGTTTGAGGCTCTGTTTTAGGTGCATTTATACAACTTCTAGAAAGGATGTTCCCAGAAGTCTCCTAATCAGGTCTTTGCTTATGATTTCATGAAATAAGACCATAATGAATTGGGATTCTGAGGACCTTTCTACCGATTCTTAATTCTCATTCCTTTAACCAATATTTATAATTTGTATTATAGAAATAATGAAATGAGAAAGCTTATACCCTGCCAAAATTGGCTTAAAAATTTGTGGTTGTTTTTTTATATCTTTGCTAATTAGAAAATTAATCATTTTAATTCTGTTATCCATATCTTATTATGCTTTTCAAAAGATTAGAACAGAATTGCTTGTGATCTTGAGATGATCCAGTCTTGGGGCACATAGCATTCTGAGAGTTAAGCATTTTATTTTATGTAAATCTAAGGTAAGAATTTTGCTTGTATGATATCTGAAGATTTTCCCCAAGGTACTAGGATTCGTTCTATTTTTATATAATTAAAAATATTTTAAGTGGTTTTGTTGCATCATTTCACCCTAATATGAAAAATCTTGAGAGTGTTTAGATGACTTCTTTTTGTAAAAATCCTACATTTTTGTAAAAATTCTACATTTTCAAAACTAATTGTTGCTGATCCTAATGATTTTGCTTTCTACTTTTGAAAATTTTCTGGACTATATTTTCTTGCAGCAGATGTGCACTTTTGTTAAATTCATGCAAAAATGTAGTAATTTACTTCTTTTGAGGAGTTGAGAGGAGATCTTTAAAGCAAGTCTTTGTCTGTATGATTCTGTTAAAGTCTATTTAAAAAGTCTCATTCAAAATATATTGGGGCATAAGTCCCAGAGTGATTTGAACAATGAGTAAAAAAGTATTTGCTAAGTCCCCTTGGGGGAATAGTGAGAAAGGGGGAAAATTCAACTTCCCCAAGTGGAGAATTCTTGATATTCTCGTAAGCAATGAGGACAACCAAAGCAATAGGCTGAGTCCCCAATCTTGGGGTTTGTTCATGTGAAGCTTGACCCCACAAAGGATAGGTCAAGCCCGCTTAAAATTAGACCTAAGAGTCACCCCCAAGAGAACCTCTTTTGTTGCTCTAATGTGGCCTTTCTCTCCAGCCAACACAACAAGCAAACTCACCACCCTCCCCCTTTCAGTGTGGGACATGACTCCCAGGGGTGTGAACCTTCCTGGCAATGTGGGACAGAAATCCTAGAATGGGCTGAGACTCAGCATCAAGGGATTGAGAAAAACCCTAGAATGAGCTGAGACTCAGTATCAAGGGATTGAGAAAACCGTCTTGACCAAAAGGGGGAAGAGTGAAATGAGACAAAATAAAGTGTCAATGGCTCAGAGATTCCAAACAGAGTCGAAAGATTATCCTGGAGGTTACTCCTACGGATTAAATAGCTATCACCTTGTTAGTCAAGATGTAATGGAGAGGCTGGAGGGAATTGCCTGAAAATATAGAGCTGTACTCCAGTAGCCATGTTTCTTGAAGATGATTGTATAATGATATAGCTTTCCCAATGTGATGTGTGATTGTGAAAACCGTGTGTCTGATGCTCCTTTCATCTAACTTATCAACAGACGAGTAAAACATATGGCATAAAAGTAAATAATAGGGGGAACAAATGTTAAAATAAATTTAGTAAATTGAAATGTTAATGATCAATGAAAGGGAAGGGTAAGAAGTATGGTATGTATGAATTTTCTTCTGTTGTCTTTTTATTTTTTTTCTGAATCGATACAATTGCTCTAAGAAACGATCATGATGATGAATATGCAACTATGTGATGATATTGTGAATTACTGATTATATATGTAGAATGGAATGATCATATGTTAAGAATGTTTGAGTTTGTTGTTATAGTTTTTAAAAAAATTTTAAAATTAATAAAAAAAGTAAAAAAAATATATTGGGACAATATAATGGTAATAATCTTAAAATTATCCATCTATCAAAGGCAGGCCACATGGCTCAGCAGGGAGAGTTCTTGCCTGCCATGCTGGAGATCTGGGTTTGATTCCCGGTGCCTGCCCACGCAAAAAAAAAAAAATTGCTACCATTAAATCTACATGTTTGTTTATTAAAAAAAATATATATCCATATATGAAGAGTTGACAGGTATGTTATGGGAGGAAAAAAAGTCCATTTGGATATTGAATTCTTTGCTGTCTTAGAATAGGAAAACACTCCCAGAAGTGAGCAAAATGCTGACCATCTCTGAGAGTGGGAGACTGAGTTGAATGCAGTAACATTCTTCTGTTTCTCAGGAGCACAGGGGAACACAGCCCATCAAATTCTATGTGGCTTATATTATTCTCTCTATTGTTTATATCAGATGTAGATAAAGAATCCCCACAAAATACATTATGTTCCTGTCAGAGTAAGATACTTTCACAGTTGTTCAGTTGAACATTTTTTTCCCCTGAGAAGGCCTGTGGCATAAGATATGTCCATGACAATCCTTGGATTTGGGGCTTAGGCTGTGATTCCAATTTATGCTCCTCCTTTTCCCCTTCTCTTTTCTTCCCCCTCTTTCCATATGCCCTCAGAGAGGTCATGGTCTTAGTGGGTGGGATAGATACACAGTAACCATGCAGCATGCTAAGTCCTGTGTTAGAGGCCTTATCAGGGTAGACTTCCTGGAGGAAGAAGACTCTGCCTTGAGTTCTGAGGACAGAGTATGAGTTAGCCAGGTTAAGGGGGCAAGGAGAGTGGTTCATTTGGAAGGGACAGCCTGGGCAGAGGCCTGGAGGCTTGGGTGGGTGGGTGGGGGCTGAGAGAGTGCTTTGTACTGAACAGCTCTAAGCAGTACATCCCCAAAGTGGGGAAAAAGGGGTACCCAGCTAGGGGGGATGCTGAAGAGGGGCTTGTTTTGTCTTGTCTCATCTTGTCTTGTCCCATCCTGTCCCATCCCCGTCCTTTTTTTCTCTCTCTCTCTTTCTTTTTAATTAGGGAAGTTGTGGGTTTATAGAACAATCATGTATAAAATAAGGAGCTCGGTTTTTATACTGACAACAGAGGGAAGTAGTGAAGGGTTTTAGAATGACACTTAGGAAAGGTATTCCTGGTTTTGCCTCTGCTAACAGTTCTGCAGAAAGAAGGGGTTGGAATGGGTAAGAGCAGCTCTGTCTGTCCCTTTTGAAGCCCATCCATTCATTTGTTTATTTTTAACAACTACATTTTCGAGTGTTAGGGGAGAGAAGTAGTCATACCATAGTAAGCAAAACATACTTGCCTTTGTGGAGTTTACAGACAACAAATGTCATAATTGATTAAGCATAGAATGTCATGGGAGCACCCAGCAGGGACTCCTAACCCAGAGTGCTCGGGAGGAATATAAGGCTTCCTTGAGAAACTGGAAGTCACGGTGAGCCCTAAAGAAGAGTGAAAAGTAGTTGAGCAGAAGGGGTCAGAAAGGGCCTGATGTTGTTGGGGACTTTGGCTCTGCAGCAAGGCTGTAGTATAGGGTGCAGGGTGTCAGCTGGAAGAGGTGAGGGTGGAGCAGTGGGAAGGAGCTACATGATGAGGCCCCTTGTAGACCATGTTTCTCCCTAGAACTGTATCGGTGAGCCTCTGAAGAGTTTGCTGTAGGGGAATGCCATAATCAGATTTGTGCTTTGGGATGGTCACACTGGCTGTGAGTGTGTGTGTGTGTTTTGAACAGATGAAAGGGAAGGATGGTAAAGAGTGGATGGTAAAGTGTGGGAGGGCCAGAGAGACCAGCAGAGGGCTGTTAAGGTGACTAGTGGGAGAGAGAGAGATGACAGGTTGGGGATGGGCAGGAGTGTTACAGGTTTTAGTATTTTATTGTAGGGAGGGTTTGCCAGCAGGCACCATCATCACGCCACCCTGTGGCTAGGAAGAAAACAGCAAAGGCTGGCATTTCCTCTTCTCCCCCAATCTGTGCCTTAAGTGATGATTTGAGTTCAAGCAATATGTGGAACAGAAAAGCTAAATTCCAGGATAGCCAAGAAGTTTGTTCAGCTTGTTAGAGTTAAATCTGATAGGATTTAACTTGTATTGAGGTCCGTTAATAACATTTATTTATTTAGAAGCTTCAGATCTTTTGGATTTCCATAGGGATTTTTATTCTTGATGACATTGCTTTCTTGGGAAGGGAAAATTTAATACTTCTGCTAGTTTTCCTTTAAAAAAATCATATCTTTAAACAATACTAATATTCAAAAGATTAGGAATATTTAAAAATTATTTAGGAAGCTTTTGGTATAGTTGCTTTGGTTTCCAAATTGATAAGGAGTTAGAAGCCTTTGCATTATTTAATGGGATATCCTTGCCAATATTTAAAGAGCTGTTGGTGAGCACCCTGGGGCCCACACTCTCTCAAAGCGTTAAAAAATATTGCTCTGAAATAGTGAAGATTAAGTCTTGTTTACAAAAGCCAAAGAGTTGGCTTATAACGGGCAGCATATCTCTCTTTATAAAATGATAATAGGTTTGATATAAAGAAAGTTGAAGAAGATTGATTTTATTTTAAAAGCTAAAACAAACTTTCTTGTGCTAATGTAGCAATTGGAAAATTTGAAAAGTCCTGTTCCAGTGTTTTCTAATTGAAATACATGGCAGAAATCCCACATATATATTGCCTTTGAAATATAATTTGGCAGTATTTTTTTAAAGGCAGGGCCAATCCAGCTCACCTAACTGGCAATGATTGTTGTTGGCTTTCAAGTATGCAGCCTAAAGTTGCCTTCTTAGCAGTTTTCAGTAGTGAGAAAATTGAATACTGCTTAGCAGTGTGTGGAAGCCATGTTTTAGTAATGAAACATTTCCATGGTATTTTATTTTTTAGACATTATAAGAAGCGGTGCCAAGGACGCATGCGGAAACATGTGGGGGATTTATGCCTTCAGGCTGGGATGCTTCAGGACTCGTTGGTACATTACCATATGTCTGTGGAACTTCTTCGTTCAGTGAATGACTTTTTGTGGCTTGGAGGTAAGAGTATCTGATGAAATTATCTGATATATAATTGTTTCAACAGTTATTTGAAATAAGAGAAAACAGTAAAAGAAGAATTGGCTCTAAAAAGAAAGGATGAGAGAGGAGAAACAGCCACCCTCATGCTGGTTGTCATGGGAACTGCCTGGGGTAACTTCTCTCCTTGACCTGCTGCCTCTTCCCCATGTGGACCTGCACTGTGGTTCCCCTGAAGGACAGGGGCAGTGTCCTCCACCTCTGTTTCTTAGCACATCTTCCTTTCTCCCTGGCATTCCATTCCCCACATCATCTACTTGTTACATTCATTTTTTAAAACCTCATGCATACATTAACTGATGGGTGGATAATCAAAAAATATGGAATAGCCATGCGATGGAATATTATTCAATCATGAAAATAAATGAAGATCTGATATATGCTACAATGTAGATTAACCTTGCAAACATGTTAAGTGAAAGAAGCCAGAAATAAAAGATCACATATTGCATGATTCCGTTTACCTGAAATATGTAGAATAGGCAAATCTATAGAGACAGAAAATATATTAGTGGTTGTCAGGGGGAAAGGGAAGTGGGAAGTGACTACTAACAGTATGGGGTTTCTTTTTGGGGTTGAAAATGTTCTGAAATTAGATGTTGGTGATGGTTGCCAAATATTGCCAATATTCTAAAAACCACTGAATGGTGCACTTTAAAAGGGTGTATTTTATGGTATGTAATTTATATTAAAAAAAAAACCAAAAACAACAGAAACCCAAAACTCAGAGAATAATCCTTACCCAAAGGACAGTCTTTTTTGACCCCTTTGTATAGGTCCCTGCAGCATTTGTACATAACTTGATCTACTGCCGAGCTAATCCCATTGTATTAGAATTGCTTGTTTATGTGTTTTTCTCCTGTAGGGACTTTGTCTCCTGGGGGGTGGGACTGGGAGGCACGAGGTGTGTTTTTTCATCTGTTTCTGTCCTTCATCTAGCATATTATAGATGTCCCATGAATACTTGTTGAATGAAGGTACTGTCAGTAAGGTACTGGTACTGTCAGTAAGGACTCAGATACAGCTCTTTCTCTGGAGAAGTTGACAATGGGAGGCGTATCCATCAACCACTTATGATGTCTCAAGTCAGAATGAAGTAATGAAGAAAGTTCTTTAATAGATACTTAACAAAGAGCTGTAGAACAGAAAACCTTTTTCATAAAGTATAAGACATTTAGAACTGACTTCGTTTTCATAATTTGGTTTTTGCATCCTAAAGAAGATAGAGAAATAAAAGGGGGTGGAGAGGGAGTGGGAACTAGAAATAGGTGGAAAAGAAAAGAGAAGCAGATAAAGGAATAAGCAGGATGAGAAAGAATGTGAGTTTTACTCATTTTCTTGAAAGAAATCTTCATAAATACTTGTTACTGAGTGGTAGCTTATCTCCATATCTCAGTGTGCTGTAAGATTGAGGCTCCTAATTATGCCTAAGAGTTGTGCTCAGGAAACCTCTTTTGTTGCTCAGATGTGGCCTCTGCCTCTCTCTAAGCCCAACTTTGCAATGAAAATCATTGCCCTTCCCCCTGTGTGGGACGTGAATCTCCCTGGCAACATGGGACATGGCTTCCAGGGATGAGCCTGACCCTGGCATCGTGGGATCAACAATGCCTTTCTGACCAAAGTGGGGAAAAGAAATGTAACAAAATAAGGTGCCAGTGGTGAAGAGAGTTCAATTAGAGTCAAGAGGCTATTCTGGAGGCCACTCTTAAGCAAACTTCAGCTAGATATTGCTAATTGCCACAGTTTGCCAACCCCCAAACAACATCATTCCTGTTAACCCTAAAAAACAGCTAGGGCTCTATCTAAGATTCTACAAAAGTTTCATGCACTAAGTTTACTTTCCAGATACCTGTAACCTCCAGCTGGAGGCCAGATAAGTCCTGAAGTTCAGAGGTGACAGCATCTCTAAGAACTTTAAATAGCTCCATCTCCCTATCCCATATTGTTGACACCCTTGCACATGTGAAAAAAGTTAGACTGGGCACAGCCCAAATACCCCTAAAGATTGGGAGAAAGATCAAAGGAGAAGGAGGAGTTATAACAGATTAGATAGGATTTAGCAAATGAGTATGACTGCTGAATATTATGTTGATATTTCTTTTAATCTCTAGTTTCTTGGAGCAGCTAGGAGCAAAAACTTAAAATTGTGGAACCGTAACCCATATCAAACTTTGAAGTCTATTCTATAACTGTTTGTTACAATGTACTTTGAAGTTTATTTTTTTGTACATGTTATATTTCCCAATATAAAATATTAAAACAAACAAACAAAAATTAAACCAAAAAACAATGAAAAGAAAGATTGGGGCATCTGCAGAATGTACTTAGACATAAAGAATGGTGCCAGCTGTATGAAATTTACCCATTTTGTGATAACTGGGTCAGCTGGCTCCCAGTGAAAGGCTCCTGGAGATACACTGTGCTGTCCACTTATTGTCTTTCTATGCCACTGGCCCTCGAGCTTCTGGAGGTCAGCACTGTCTCATTTCATCCCTGTACCACTAATGCCTGCAGTTCTTGGCACTCCATATGTGATGGTTGGGTTGAGGTGTCAGCTTCGATGGTGATAGTGCCCAGTTGTCTGGTCAGGCAGGTACTGGCGCGATACTGCAAGGATATTTTGTGGCTGGTTGATAAACCAGAAGGCTGATTTATTAAATCATCAGTCAGTTGATATCTACAATCAACTAAGGGTGTGTCTTCTGCATTGAGAGAATACAATCAATTGGATTAATCTAATCAGTTGAAGACTTTTAAGGGAGAAGAGAGAATTTTCATTTCTTCAGCCAGCCAGTTCTCCTGTGGAGTTCATCTAGACCCTTAATCAGAGTTGCCAGCCTTGAAGCCTGCCCTATGGATTTTGGACTCTTGCATCCCCATGGTTGCATGAGACACTTGTAAATCTCGTATTTACAGATATCTCCTGTTGAGAGTTATCTGTTGTGTTCTGTTTCTTTAGAGAATCCTGACTAATACATGGTGGGTCCTTTGTGCATATTTGTTGCATGAAAGAATAAGTGAATAAATGATTTTTTTCTTAAGATTGCCAATGTCAGAATGCCAGCCATTGGTCTTAAAAGCTCCAGACATATGAACTACTTCTGCGAAGAAAATTAAATGTACCTGCCTGTCCCTATTGCCATTAAGATAAGGACCAGCAAGCTATAGAATCTTTGTAGTTAGGTGCTCAAATAAATGTTTGATAAGTATTTGTATACTCTTCTTTGATAGATTCTGATGTTGGGAATTAAGAATTTAGAGGGCATGGTGCTTACAGTTTAGACTGTAGTCTAGCTGAGAGCCTGACCTTCTTGCAACAGGGTTTTGCTTGTGCTCATGGCTGGGACCAGGTTGTCTTCACCTTTGAATCCCTGGGCTGGCATAGAATCTTGTGCACAGGAGGTGTTTGGCATGCATTCCTCGAATTGGATAAGGAGTATATATGTAGACTAAGTAATAAAGTATGGCAGTGGTTCTCAAACTGTGATATGGAGACTTATGGGGAGACTTGAGAGCCTTTCAGGGGGTCCATGAGGTGGAACTATTTTCATAAGGATATTAAGATATTATTTGCCTTTTTCTCTTCCATTCTCTCATAATGTGTGACAGGGCTGAATGCAGAAGCAGTTATGAGAATCCAGCTGATTTCTATGGCTAGATTAAAGAAATCTATAAAAATCTATTAAAAAAACCATTTTTCCTAGTGCATTATTTCTGCTTTGGAAAATATTAATTTTTGTAAAAATGTTTATTATTATTTTAAAAGGAATTGATGCATAAATATTTAATTTTTTTCATTTTTATTTTGCTAAAGGTAAATATTCTTAGTTGTAACCCATGTTAAAAACTCTTTGTGAATAATGTTTGTACACTGAATGAAGCTGCATGTGAGAATGAGGGAGGAGGCCTGGGTGCAGAAATCAGAAGGAAAGACATATGATAAAGACTGAGATGGTATAAACTAGGAATGCCTAGAGTATATAATGATAGTGACTAAATGTACAAATTTAAAAATGTTTTTTTGCATGAGGAAGAACAAAGGAATGTCAGTACTACAGGGTGTTGAAAATAGATGATAATTAATATTTTAAAACTTTAACTTATGTGTGAGACTAAAGCAAAAAATGTTCATTTGGTACAAAATTTATATTTTGACTAGTGCATTTCCTAATATA